>CABHPR010138356.1:11106-34366 GCA_902168415.1 Peromyscus melanophrys
ACACACACACACACACACACACACACACACACACACACACACACACACAGATTTCCATTAAATTTCATAGTAAAGTTGATTCTAGAATTAGTACACAAGGCAAAAAATGGCCTTGGGAAAGATTTTAATTCCTGGCTGAGCATTGCAAGCTGTGCCCACTCTGAGAGGCACACAGCAGCTCAGGTGAGCTGGGGCACAGTTATACCACAGTGAATGAGAGGGCTGCAGCAGAGGATTTCAAAGGTAGTTACTCTTCCTCTTCCCAGTCTTCCTGGGCGCAAAGAACTCAATTTGCCCAAAGACAAGACTATTGTATGTATGTTGTATATGTGTACGTGGTGTGTGTGTGTGTGTGTGTGTGTGTGTGTGTGTGTGTGTGTTTACATGCATCCAAGCAGTTATTTTTAATTTGCATTCTAAGGATAGTCTGTAGCACACCGTGGACTGAGGAGGGGGGATGTAGACACAAGTGGAAGAAAGCTGGAGGCCATTGCAAACCCCAAGGCTGGGTGATGTGGGCGGGGGCAAGGTGAACAGAGCAATCAATCAATCAATTCAAACAATGCTGATTGTATTTTGATGTAACAAATAGAATCATGGAGGGCTGTAATCCATGAAAGAAAAGAGGAGCCATCAGGCCCAGAGCATATGGAGAGAACTGTGCCTTCTGTTTTTGGGACCCTGAGTTGCTGGTGTTTGGGGGAGAGGATTAGCATGAAGCCTAGGCATGGCTTGAGCAAGGTGTATTGTTTCTGATTGGAGACCTTCTTAGTGAAGCGAAGGGTCACCACAGGGAATCAGCAGGGTCAGCTTGTTTGAGAAGAGGCGAAAGACTTGGCCATGTTCTGGGAGCTCCTGGCAGCTTTCTTCACGGCTGTTCAGTCAGCTGGTCTTTCCGAGGCCATGGGCTTCTCTTGTGGGAGCTGCATTAACCTCAGCTACAAACACTTCTCACCTTTATCTGTATTTGTAAGTACCTTCTGCTTCTGCGTCCACTCTCCTCTGGCCAGTCCTACAGGCAATTCCTGCCTCTCTGTTGCTGCAGGCTTATCTCAGTACAATTGCATTGTCAGGTAGTAGGAAGAACCAAGGTATCGGTGTTGAGGAGAGCAGAAAGAAGACTGGGTGTTACATATCACCCATAACTCCAGCTCCAGGGGATCCGATGCCCTCCTCTGGACTTTGAAAGCACCTGCACTCTTGTGTAGTGTACATACCCACACACAGACATACATACATATCCATAATTAAAAATAACAAAAAAACTTGATCTTCCACAAAGAAGACTAGGTGTCACCTAGTTATTAATAATGCACAGGAAAATTAAAAGGATAGTTATTTACCTATACTCACATGATTTTTGAGGTAGCTGTTTACCACCTTAGGAGGAAGGCTGGCAAAACTGGATTGGTTCATGGTATGAAGAAGGTAATATCTGCCTGCCTATTAGTGGGTTAATAGGGTTATTTCCATATTAGTCAGTCTTCCAGGGTCATGTTCTCTGAATCCAAAATGACACATATTTTGGAGAGGTGATATACTTTGGAAGGATCAGGGTTCCGTCAATAGTCTTTGAGATGTCTTGGAAAATAGAGCATCATCTATGGGGATCCTCCTCATGAAGAATGACTTACAGTGTGGGGATGACTATGAAACTGGAAGGGACAATGTAACTAACAGCAGCATCACTTTACACTGGGTGCTATGTACCTAGAGCTGTGCTGGGCATTTGCCGTTCCGTGGCTTTGTGAATTTAATGAAATCACAACCGATTTCCCATTTTATAGTTTTGCACGCCCAAAGCCACCCAGCCAACATCAATAGGAGAAAGGGAGCTTAGGCAGTCTGTATCCAGAATCTGTGATTCCGCCCGCACACTGCCAGTCTGGGCTCTCTCTGTCCTCTTCATCCTGTGTACTCTTGGAGGTGGAGGAACCAGTGCATGCTACCCAATTCTGCACCCCAGCTGCGTTATAATGTGGTTAGATTTTCTAAGCTAGAACAAATGTTCCCGATGTCGGTTCAATGAGAAATTCTGCTCCATGCTCCCTGGGCTACATTGATTTATTCACCTCGAATAGAATAACCATGTGGTGAACTAGATAAAATATTTGTACCATTGATTGCTTGATTTCGTGCAGATGGGAGGTGGGAGTGAATAAGTGCCCTAGGCAGGTGTGTAGAGACCAGCTAGGGCAGGAATGCAGGGCTTCCAGTTCCACCAGGGTATTGTCTATTATTTGCAGGTCTGACCCTGACTAGCCACTGGCTGACCCCCCTGGGGTTCCTTTTGACAGTTCTGGTTACAGTTTGTGTTAGCCATGGACCAGGGTGTTCTCTTTTGGCTGGAGAGTGCCCAGGATGTCTCAGTGGAGAAGGATATAGCCCTTCCAAACATTGCTGCAAGGTCACATGGAAAATGTTACAATAAAGTGAGTGGATGGCACGTACCTTTAGTTCCAGCACTCAGGAGGCAGAGGCAGGTGGATCTCTGTGAGTTCGAGGACAGCCTGGTCTACAGAGTAAGTTCCAGGAAAGGCTCCAAAGCTACACAGAGAAAACCTGTCCAAAAAAAAAAAAAAAAAAGGCGGCTTTCTGCTTACCAAACCACTCGATAACATCCTAATAAAATATAGGGAAACATAAGGAGGGGAGACCAGCTTAAGTCAGGCAGCTTCTGGCATGTGTGTGTGTGTGTGTGTGTGTGTGTGTGTGTGTTTACATGTATCCAATAGATTTTTTTTTTTTTTTGTTTTTTTTTTTTTTTTTTTTGCATTGTTAGACTCTGTGAAGTTGGGTAAGCCTATAATCCCACTGAATGCTAGTTTCTCATCTGAGAAGTTAGAGGTGAATGTGCCATGGTATGTACAGACAGGCTTGTTTTTCAGCTGCAGGTAACTGAAAACTGACTCGGATGGTTGAAATGTGTAAGGGCTTATTATTGTTTTTTTGTGATGAAAATTGGACAATGTGGGTTTGGCTGATGCTGGTCCAGCAGCTCAGCCATGTCATGAGCAGTGTCAATGATTTTCTTGGTTTTTCTCCCATCGTTGCCAAGTGGCTGCACCTAGTATGTCCTGGTAACAAGCAGGCAAGAAGGGGGAGAGGTAAGGAGTGAGTCCCCTTCGAAGGTAAGAAGCTCCTGGAGGTGACCCAAGAGCATCTTCCCCCTGGATGTCTGCACACGAGCCTCGTGGTCCACGCTTGGTTACCTCTAGCTGCCTGAAAGACTGAGTGGATGGCCACGTTGCTTTTAATGTCAGTAGTGAGGCAGGGGGATGCGAGGTGAGAGAATGGAAGTGGGAGGGGTCTGTGCAGGTGCCGCCCCATGGGATGGAGGGCTTATTGGCTGGCATGCAGGCTCTCCTTTTGATGATTTTGTGGAAGTCACGCAGAGTAAAGGTCCATTCTAATGACTTCATTTTAGTTAATGACCACTGCAAAGGTCCTATTTCCAAAGTTACATGCTGAGCTTCTGGGGCTTGGAGTTCCACACAAGAAGGTCAGTGAGAGGTTGATAGGGAAGCAGTGTGTTTTGTTGTTTGTTTGGTTTTTGTTTTGGTTGTTGAGACAGGGTCTCACTCGGTAGTCCAGCCTGGCCTCAATCTTTCAAACTTCCTGCTTCTACTTCTTAGGTGAGTGTCACCATACCATTTGGAAATGCAGTTTTTTTTTTAAAGTATGCTGGAGACATAGATGTGTTTGTGATTGAGGGAAGAAGGCATGTTAAGGTGAGAGCTAGAAGGAACAGAGTCAACTGGATGAGGGGGGGGCAACATGTTACAAAGGAGCTGGAAGAGAGGGTGAGGGCCATACACTGAAGCTGGTATTTCCTGGAAGGCCAGGACAGGCTGCACAGCTGTGAGGCTAATAGTAGGTTTTGAATGAATGAAAGGGGAAGCTATTGTTTCTGTAGAAGGGAGGAAGGTGGGAAAGGTACGTGTTTGTACTTTAGACAGAAGAGGCGTCTCATGCTCCATGTCCCAGGTCTTTTCAGTGACCTGGATGGGAGATCTCCCCAGGTGAGGCAAGATAATAGTGGAACAGAAAAGATGGCCATCTGCTCACATGAGTGTGGGCCAAGGCAGGCATGGGATTCAGTGGAGGTTTCCATCAGCTGCAGGTGCAGCACAGCCCAGGGTCGGCTCAGTGCCCCAGAGTGTGTCGGTCAGGATAAGCTAGGCAGATAAACGGAGGAGGGACTCCTGAAGATGGATACAGCCCTTGGCCCTAGACCAGTCTGTGTCCTAAACCGTGAGAGTCAGATGGCTTTCTGAGAAGTGGAGGTTGTGAGTGAGGGTCAGCCCAACTTGTGGGCTGTTCTACTGCGTTTCCACCCAGCCCCCATTGCTGAGCATCAGGGGGCTGCCTTGCAGCCTGCTGGTGGCCTGCTCTTTCTTATAAAGCCACACTATCTAGTAGGCACCTCTGAGATTCTGCCTTGGTGATACTCCCTTGCTTGTGGCCCCTCTGCCTGAGCCCAGTGTTTACTAGTGGCCGTATGTGTGCCTATGGTGTCTAGAGGTCTATGTATGTCTTCCTGGACTGCTCTTCCTTTTCCTGTTTGAGACAGCTTCCTCTGCCGAACCAGAAGCTTACCATTATGGCTTCCCAGCAAGCCCCAGGGATCCAGCTGTCTCCAATTCCCCACTGCTGGGATCACAGACACTCCCTTTGCTTTTAATTTTGGCACTAGAGGATCAAACTCGGCTTTTCATGCTGGTGAGGAGAGCACTTTACCAAAGGAGCCATCTCCCCAGCCAAGGTTTTGTTTTTGTTTGTGTTTTTTTTTGTGTGTGTGTATACAAAGATGGTGTCTCTCAGGCAAAACTCTGACTCATATGGAAAGGCACGGCAGTGGGCTCAGAGATAGAGATCTAGTAGGGTGTCTTGATGGAGCCCCTTCAGTTTATCATGAGTCATTTCTCTTGATCCCTGCTGGCATTGCCCCCTGCCCCAAGGGCATGGTCAGCTGACCACTGCCTTATGCCAAATACTACCTTTCTCATATCTTTTTGCATTTAAATGAAAAGAATCCCCTAACTACCCAGGAGGAGTAAAATGGAGATAATTACAGGAAAATAAAAAAGCAAACATGATCAAAATCGTCAGCTTTTCAGAGCCCCTGTGCTGGTGACACCCTGTTCCCCAGAGGGTCGGTTTAATTCTCCAGCTCACCCTACAGAGCCCCATTCCCTCTTTGCTCCTGAGACAGGGCTGTGCACACCTCTGCTGCCCTGACTGCCTCCATGGTGCTGGGATAATTTATGTAGCTGCCTCTTTAAAGAGACTGGGGCACCTCAAGGTCAGCGCCAAGTCAGGCTTATCAGACTCATCGTTTCAGCTCCGAGACACTTCTGGTGGGCACCTGTGCTGTGTGTTCCTGGGCCGCAGGGTAGATAGCAGGCTGGAAGTCATGGTGACATTTGTGGTGGTTGCTGATTATTGGAGTCTTAGTATGCTCCAGGCCATGCTGGGGACTGTATGGAGAGGATCTTCAGGAATAATTACACATGTCAGAATTTAACCTCACTATTAACTCCAGTGGGCTGATAAGGAAATTGAGGCTCAGAGGTTTGTTAGTCCTTTAGCTCGGTGGTAATAGAGTATTTGGACCCAGCTTGTTCTGGCCCCAAAGAATGGACTATAGTGGACTTGTCTATGTGCACTGGGTATGTTATCTTGTGCTGGGAAGCAGAACCTTTTAGATTCCTCACCATTTGGTATCCAGCCTCAGAGTCTGCTGGCCAGCTTCCCTTCTGGCCTCAACTTTCCCTCTAGGTTAAGGTCTGGGCTCTGGGATTGCAGGAATCATCCTCACTTTGCAGTGAGAACCACACCCTGCATTTGGGTTCTTATCCTCAGACTCAGTGCTCATACAGGGCCCTTCCCACCCTGTCCCACTTGAGGCCGAGAATCCAAGACTATGCTTTACAGTTCCAACACCAACTTTGCAGGAGCATCTTTGATCACCCCAGGTCAGACCATAGCAATCTCCAGCTTCAAGGTGCCGTGTGAGCCTCCTGGCTCATGTGAGCATGGCCTGGGGGCCAGCTTTGAGTCCTATTAAGTTTGCATCTCCAAGGAGTAAGGGGATGAGTGCCACCTGGTTGTGTCTACCTGGTCTGCAGTTTCACCCTGTGCTCCCTTGGTGTTCTCTGTCTTCCCAGGCACTGCTTTTGTCTTTGGTCCCCACTCTGAGTCTTAACTCTTACTTTGCTAATGCCAGTGCCACTTTCAGTAGCCCATCTATTCTTCCTATCCTACGATCCAACAAAGTTGTACTATTGACTTTTCCTGTCCCTGCGACCAAATTCCTAACAAGAAGCATCTTAAGGGAGGAAGGGCTGATGTTAGCTCACAGTCTGAAGAGAGGCAGTCCGTCACGGCCAAGAAGGTGTAGCCGCAGAGCGCTCCATGACAGCAGAAGTGTGTAGCTGGGATTCCTTATATCTTCTCACCTTGGAGGACCAGGAGCAGAGATGGTACAGGCAGCAAGAGTAGACTATAAAACTTCAAGACACATCTGTTCCTTTCCCTCCAGCAGCTCACTTCGTTTGGCTAGAGTCCATTTCCCAGAACCACATGTTCATACACATGAGCCTGCTTGGGAGATTGGCTCCCCTGTCCGAGACCATGGCTATAAGGTGGTGGTACTGCCCTTGTCATAGTTGCTCTTACACAAGTCAGCCTCAGTCCTGCTTCAAGGGAAACATGCTGTGCATCTGCCTTCGTTTCCATGGCTTTTACCATCCCATCCCTGGTGTGGTCTTTTGCCTGCCAGCTGCTCCTTCAACCTCATATCACGTGGGTGGAGATGAGCTTTGGGGAAGAACGGAGCAACGAGGCAGCAGGGCGCACAGCTGTGACCAGCACCCATGCTTGGCCACTCAGGCCCCTGAGCCCTCCCTGGTGGCTTTGATATGACACTTTGCCCTGACAAGCTGGTCAAGGACGTTCTACTGGGTTGAACATGGGGAAGGTCACTGTAGGCCCTGGGCCCATGTGCTGGGGGTGTCCTCCTGGGAGCTGCTAACATCTGCTTTGCGCTGAGCCCCAACCCCTCCCCACCTGCAGCTCTGGCCTGGGGCGGGGAGGATTAAGGGAGGCAAGTGATTTCTCTCTGCAGCTGCCTGCCCTCCTGCCAGCCTCCATCTCCTCTCCCCCTGTTCTTCTGCAGCCTTTCTTTCCACTCCTCTTCCTGCTGGTGTCACACTGAATGTGAGCTCAGCAGACGCTCAGTGAGGTGTCCCGGCGGCATCCTCAAAGGATCCCGGGTGTCTCACTGCAGCCCCTGTAGTCTCACTCAACCGCTACCTGATGGTGGGATGTCTGCTGAGCCGTGAAGCCTCTCTCGTCTGTCCTCAGTATGATTATCGGTTATTGCTGAGGCTTGAATGTGAACCCCAGAGTCCATGGGTTGCAAAGTTAATGCCATATGCAGCAGTGTTAGAGGAGGGACCTTTAAGAAGTGGTAATGCCATGAAGGGTCTGCTCTCATGAATGGATTAATACTGTGATCAAGGAAGTGAGTTAGTTATCTTTGGAGTGGGTTCCTTATAAAAGGGTGGGTTTGGCCCTTTCTGCCCGCCCCCCCTCCCCCTATCACTTTCTCTTTTTGTCCTTCCGCCTTCTGTCATGGGATGACCCTATCAAGTGACACTCACCAGATGCTGGTACCTTGATAGTGGACTTTCCAGATTCCAGAGTGATGAGACATCAATGTTTTCCTAAATTACCCAATTGTTGTGGTCTTGAGTCACAACAATGCCGAGTGATAAGACAGCTGTCAATAACGGCAGTTAGCTCACAGGGCAGTTGTGCACAGCATCTGGTACTCCATCCCTTGCATGGGGGAGCTCTGGTTACTGCTTAGAATTACTCTTTCCAGGAGCTGTAAACTATGCCCAAGAGCCCATATGCAGCTACCTTTGGATAGCGGTAATGGCAGCCTTACACTGTTAAGCCTGACAGCTGTTCATCTTAAACAACCTAAACATCTCAGGCAAGTCTTTGAGCTCTATGTGTAATTGGTTTTCTTACCTGTCTGAAGGATAGTTCACAGAATGGCTTACCTGGAGTCTATACCAAACAGGACAAGAATATGCCTTGTAGATGAAAGTGATAGGTAAAATGGGGATACTGTTTTAAAAAGCCCCATAATTGTACTGTTGAAAATCGGCTTCAGGTTTGTATGTACAGCTTGTAGAGTCCGCTTTAGTTTGTAAAATGAGGACAGTCATGGTGCCTATCTTGAAGGCTTCCTGTGAGGCTTGAGGATGAGTTTCATGGCAGGCAGGCCCAGAAGGAGCGTGGAATGTAGTCACATGTCAGAGTTGGGAGGCAGGGTCTCTACTGCCTCCTGGATTACAGAGTCTCTAGAGTTCAGCTCTGCATTCCAGTTGGTTAAGTCAGCCCTGGCAGCTCCCCACCCTCCGTGGGGTGAAAAGTTGACTTTCCGGGACTCCTAGAGAAAAGAGATTCAGATGTAAATAAGGTGTGCAAGAAACCCTCCTTCACAGAGGGACCTTATCTCTCTAGTACCACATAAGCCATATTGATAAATTAATCTCATAGTGTTGGGACCAAACAGCCCTGCAATTTTTCTATTGTTCAGCTTGATTGGTCTCTACAGCTATATCATTAGCCTGAGTTTGCTGTAATCTAGTCGGAGCCTGGGGAGCCATCGGATAAGATGCTCCCTGACTTCTCCATCCCCCATCCCTGGGTTGAGACTTAGTGCTCCCCATCTTACCCCTCCTCCCCGTTAAGACTGTGAGCTTTAGTGTGGTGAGCTCCTCATTGAAAAAGCGAGCACCACACCTGGGTCAGGCCTTTGGCGTTCATTCTCACTTTTGGCCTTTCTGACATGTGTTCCATCTCTTACGTTTTCTTTTTTTAAAAAATTCGTTTTAAAAAAGTAAAATTCTAGTGACATCAGAAGATATTTAAGATAAAATAATAAGACAAACTAGCTTCCAGGTGTCCACCCACCCACATCTTATCCAGCAGGAATGAAGATGAAGATGGGCATATATATATCCCCAGTGCCTATCCTCAGGGTGGTTAACTTGGGGAAAGACGATTGCTAGTGACTTGAATTTTTTAATATATATTTTCATTTCCGTAAACTTTCTATGAATCTGTCTGACTTTAAAGCTAGGAAAGGTGTAATTGAAATCAACCACCTGGAGTCCGCCAACTATGGCTGATAGTTTCCTTATTTGTAAAATGAAGTGGCCGGACTAACTTTTGACCTCCGTTTTGGTATCTAGAGGAGAACTGATTAAAAACACCCTAGCCCAGGGGTAGGATGACATTCTTGGTCTAGACTGGGGTCCAGGGGCTGCCCAATGTCACACAGCTAAGTGTCAGAGCCTGGATTCGACTCCTCCTCTGTGTGTACACCATGGTATCTCCTTGCCAGGTTGGTGGCCTTTGAAGTCCCTGGTGCCCCTCTAGATAGAAGGAGCCAGATCTCCCTTGCTCCTTCTACCAAGGAGTCATTCCTTCTTGTCTCTAGCAGGAACCCTGACACAGGGTTCTCCTGAGTGCCCGCCCAAACACTGTCCCTTTCCTGAAGTAGCTCCTGTAGCCCCGCATGTGGCCTGGAGTCTCGGCCCTCCGTGACACCCTGGCAATCACTGTATGTCTTTTCCTCTCATTCCTTTTATCTTATTGCATTTTGGTCTTCTGATTATATCTTCCTTTAAAGCGAAGGAGATTTAACTGTAGTTTGACTTACTCAGGGATTTCTGCAGGCATTTGAAGCGCTCTCCTCTGGATAGTAAATATCTTTTCAGCCTGGCTGGTGGGAGCAAGGCATGGGTAGAGGAAAGTCTTCCAGGCTGGGCATGCAGGTTTGCTAGCCGGAGCTGCATGACCTTGGGTTTGGCTTCATTGTAGCACAGGTGTAGAGACCATGCTACAATGAAGATATAGATATACCTGCTGCCTGGCTGGGTCTCAGATGGCCTCAGAGTGTGTTATATACCACCTGTTCTTATTCCTTCCTTTCCAGTACTGGTTATGAAACGCAGTGTCTTTTGCATGTCAGTAAGTGCCACAGTCCAGTTTGGTTCTACTCTTGTCCCCTCAACTTGCCCGGAAGCCTGGGGAAGTCACCCACTCCAAGAGCTCCAGTCTCCCCCTGGCACACACTGCTTTGTAAATGCCCTCCAGAGTTGGGCCGATATGGTCTGGGTTTGGTCAGTTTTGTTCAGGGAGAATGTCAGCATCCAGAGTCTGGCACAGTGGGAGGGGAGCAGGCAGTCCTATGTTTTAGACTTACGGATGGCTCCATTGCTGATGACCAGGGAAGCCAGGAGGCCGGGGATCCCACCATAAGTGACAGCATTCTAGCCGCTGCCTGAAGTTTCTCTGCCTGGCCTCTGTCTCTGAGTATTAGGGACTGTCAGTTACCGAGAATCAGCACATGGGTGGCTGCCACACAGCTGGCTGGAGAAGAAATAGCTTAAATAGCTGTAGGTCAGAGGGATTTCAGGCCTCTCCTGTCTATTTCCACTGGCTGTTTCTCTGTGATGTGCAAGGAGAGGGTCCAGCTGAGTTAGTGTGCCTGAGCAGGTGCCATCTCACATAGGTGAGTGTACCCAGACCCTCTACGGCCCTTCTCCCATTCAGAGCTGTCTGTTGTTTACAAATCTCCCATTGGTCTGTGGTAAAGAGGTTATCTGCTGTCGTTGCTAGGGCTGTTGCTATGGCATCTGTCACGCAGGCTGCAATATGAGAGAGACCAGGTGGGTGATCTCATGTCCTTTATGGTACAGATGGTCTTCCCCACTGGGAAGGGGAAGGCCTCACTGGGCATATAGGCTGGGCTGCAAACAGGTGGGTTTAGATGAAAATGAAGAATTATCAGGCTAGGGAGGCCTGGCATTCAAGAGCACACAAGAGCTAGTGTGGGGGCGGATATTTTAGGGGGGCAGCAGATACAGATTCTAGGGCTGGTGGTAATGTCATTGAGCTTTTGGACTCTTTGGGAGATGGCCTGTGAGGTACAGTCAGCATGGTCACTTACCTTTACCTGGGGATAGTATCTCTTAGGGGACCCTGGGCCCTGCTCCAGACTGTGATCCTGGGTCAGAGGCATGAGTTCCTCCTGACACGTGGTGGTTAAAACTCAGAAGCCTCCTCCTCTTTCCTGCCCTACTTACTGAGTCCCTACTCTGGCCTGGTCCTGAGAAAGTGCTCTCTGAGTCTTGGAACAATCCCTGTTTGACAGAGGAGGAACTGTAGAGTAGAAAGACCCAGTAAGTGGTGCCAGCTCCCCAAGCTAGTATGCGGCAGATATGGTTGAAGTCCAGGTCAGTCTGGCTCCGCAGCTTCCATCTTCCTCATGGGACCATTGCTGGGTATTTTATCTCTTGGGAGGTTTCTAGGGAAACCATGTAGATGGTTTCTCCATAAGAGACCTCACTGTGGTACTGTCCTTTAAGCTGAAGCCCGGTGGTTCCCTGCGCTTACAGGCCATCAGAGTTATATTTTGAACACACACCGACTTCTAACTCTAAGCTGCTGAGGTTGTCTCATTCTCCTGAGTCTTTGGAGCCCTCACCAGATCCGTAGTTCCTATATAACATGATGTGTAGACATGACAGATGGGCACGAGCGGTTGGTGGTGGGGGCAGAGCATCAGCGCTAGTGTGGTATGGGAGTGAATGTGCATCGTCTGCACTGAGCGGGTGACTGAATCGGGAACAGGGGATGCAGAAAGAGAACAGGTTGCCGGGGCTCTGCTTGCGCTGGGGCAGGACATCTCGCTTTGGTTCATCCCTGGTGCCAGCTGCTCTCTTTTCTCAACACCCAAGGGTGATACTGTGTTTGAATTTGGATTTGTCAGGGAAGCTGTGAACAAATTGGGATGTTTTCCCTCTGATGAGCTTCCATTGCCAAATTTCAGAATGACTTCTCGAGCTGTGATGGCAGACAGCAAACACACTGCTCCTTGGGTGTCAGGCACATGGGACAGAAGGAGAGGTAACACAGATACCTTGACAGAGTGACAGTGTCCTCTGCCCAAGAAGAGCTCTAGACTAATCTGCTGTGGGTCTGTGAGTGGTGTTCTCAGTCCTCCGGTGTGGAGAAGCCAGACACAGGAGTCGGGGGAGTAGGGGATCCTTCTAAATGCTGCCTTTGTCCCGCCCTGTGGCTGAGTACCTCTCTGTTATCACTGTGTTCGCTTGGCACAGGGCATGGGTGCCACCCTTCAGGTGCTGACTTGCCAGTGGGAGGCAGACCTGCACCCCACTGCTCATGATGTCAGGGTGGCAGACCCACATTCTTCCTCCTGAGAGCTGGCATAGTGGGGGAGTGACTCTCACCTGGGAAAGAGAGAAAGTGCCCGCTGTGGGCACAGTTTTTCTCCTGTGCTTCTCTGACTTGGCTGGATCCTCTATCTTTTCCTGGGCCAGAGAGTTCCTCACGGTAGCCATGTCCCCTGAAAGGCAGCATGGCCCAGTGACGGCAGTGGTCAAGTAGTGTCCTCCCACAGTTCACATTCGTGCGGATTCCCTTGCTAATAGTGTCTTTGCAACTGTCGGTAGTTACGATGAGGTTGTACAGGCCTGGGACAAGTCCCAACCCTGTGACCTGAGTCCTCATAAGGCCATTAAAGACTCAGACATGTGCATAGGCGTCTCAGACAGAGAGTGGAGGGAAGCAGCTACAAGTTGGTGTACAGGAAGGATGGACAGGAGCCACGAGGAGATGGGAGGAGCAAGGAATACGGCCCTGGAACTCTGTGAGGGAACAAAGACCCTACTCACACTCCAATTCCAGACTTCTTCAGAACTGTGAGGTCCATTCTGGTGACCAACGTGTGGCACATCACCTGGCGCCTCAGGAGCCCACGTGGGGTTCTAGGGGCATGGATGCTCGGCCACACAGCCTCACTTCAATCCCCATGGAGCTGAGTGACCTTAGAGGATGCACATTGACTCCTCCAAGTCTTTTTACTTCTGTCAGTCAGAGACATCTGGTTGAAGTCACTCAGTGAACATATAGCATTTTTAGTGCCTGGCACGCAGGAGGCACTTTGCATTTGGAATTATTATTGCAAGTCTATTTACACACTTGCCTCTGAACCCAGAGTTCCCCTCACACCAAGTGATGCTAAGTTGCCAAGTTTTGTGTCCGGGCTTTACAGTCTACTGTCCCTAGAGAAGGCAATGGACTGTTGGGTGTGTAGGCTACTGCTCCTCATATTCTTGCATCTGTCCTTGTATCTCTTTTCATTTAATTCAGATTCCAAGGATAAGAGGTGAGGGAAGTTGGATATATTTAAAAACTGGCCCGCTTTCTCTTTTTCTCTCCTCTCTCAACATAGCCCAGGCTACCCTCAAGCCTTTGAATGTCTTGGCCCTTGCCTTCGCCCCCTGAGTGCTGGTATTACAGTGTAAGCTGTTTGCTACCTCTGGTTTACTATCATTCTGGGTCTCAAACCCAGGACTTCATGCATGTTAGGCAAGCACTCTGCCCAACTAAGCGACACCCCTAGCTGAGGCAGTTTTCTTCTGGCCAGGAAAGAACCCAGGGCTTTGAGCGACTCAGACCTGAGGGGGTCCCACCCAGTTTCCTCACATGTAAAATAGGAATGATGATGTCAATATCAGAGGCCTGTGTGAACATGCTGTGAAGGACAATAAGGCCCAGGTAACTGACTAGGAGTAAATGTCTCCTGGTTCTTTACCATATCCTGGGGATGGCAAGGGTTCAGATTGGAAAGACAGCTGTGTGGATCTGTGTTGGAAATAGGAATATTTTTACTATGACCCAAACTTAGATAGACAGAGACAAGTAGCACTGTTGTGATGTCAGGTGCCCTGGGCGGGGTCTACCATTGCCCTACCTTGCTTTCTCATGGGCGCTTGTGTTGTGATGGGATGTCTAAGGCGTCTCTGATTTAGCCTGGGGTGAGGTGAGGGCCACACCTCACCCCATGCAGGGCATCGGCTTTTCCTATCCGATTGGCTTGCAACAGAAGCCTCTGGAGGTGTGTTGGTGTGGTCCTGCTCAGCCCAAGACAGCTGTGGGGGTGGGGCACAGTGTAGGGCAGGCAGCCAGGGTCTGGTGCAGCAGCTGAAATAACTTCTATGAAGGTAGCACCAGCAGAGGAGGTGGGAAATGCTGAGAGAAGGCAGGTTGGGGGGGGGGGGCAGCCGGGCATAGGTTCTAGTGTGACAGCACAGGTGTGATGAGGCTTATCACTAGAGAGGTGGCTGTCCACCACCACCCACAATGACAAGAGGGTGACCTTTTGCCTGTCTCTTGTCTATAGTGAAGGCTCTCAACCAACGCGTGAGGTGTTTACACCTGTCAAAGTGGCAGGGCCCGAGCATTAGGGTACCTGGGAAGATAGGAGCTGTTTGAGACCTTTAGTGGGTGCTCCATGGCTGTTTCTTTGGATTCTTCACCTTTGATTCACGTGTTATTTTGGGTATTTAGAAAGCAATGCATCCGGGCTGCATTTTCTTAGCTTTATTCTACAAAATTGACTTTATTGAATTACAGTTTAAGTGTGTTCATGATCCATATAGAGTTGATTAAGAAAAAAAAAAGAACCAAACCACTCATTTGGAGCACATTTCTTTCTCTCACAGGAATATAAAAAAAAACAAAACATTTTCCACAGTGTCACACACAATCTTCACATGAGGATCCACGTTATTTAGATGCCCTTCTGGATTTAAGGACAGAAAAATGTTTATTTCTACCGATGACTTCGTGTAGGAATTTGTTCCTCTTTTCACTTTAGCTGCCAGGAAACCTGCGGGTGTCAGTGTATTCTCGAGTGTGAGTGTGTTCTCGGGGCTTGATGGTAGGGACTAGTTCATTACATGCTGCGGTGGACACGCACTCTTGTTCCATTTTAACCGGTCTGCTTTGCTCCCAAACCCCCTCCACTTTTGTTGTGTTATGTATATGTTACGTGTTCTCGTAAGTCCTTTAAGTATAAGCAGAACTCCTAGGTATGGACACCAAATAATTAAAAATATATATTCAAACCACAGCTCAAACGGAATGTTTATAACAACAGTCTTTTAAATAATGATTAAAAGGCGGGAAAACCCAAATGCTCATTATTGAATGAGTGGGTAAATATGGTATATATTTTTTTATAATGGAATATAATTCAGCTGTGAAAGGGAATAACATTCTGATTCATGCTGCAAGGTGGATGAACCACAGAAGTGTCCTATTTGGTGACATGTACCAGATACACAGATTCCACTCATGCGAAATACCCAGGACAGGTAATCTTATTGTTTCTAGGGTAGAGGAGAGGGGAGACTGAACACTTAGTGGATATGGAGTTAAGACTGATTTGAAACTAAAGAGAACTATTGGAATGACATTGTAACTGTCTTTAAATGCTACTAAATCTTCAACACCATAAAGACTAATTTCCCATCGCATGAATGTTGCTGCAATAAAAAAAGGAAACTGTGCCAAAATATTTAAAAACAAAACAAAACAAAAATGATGGGGCTGGAGATGAGACGTGGCTCATTGGGTATGAGCACAGACTGCTCATCCAGAGGACCTGTGTTCGATTTCCAGTGTCCTCACGGCAGTTCACAACTGGCTGTAACTCCAGTTCCAGGCACTCCAACACCCTCTTCTGGCCCTAGCAGGCACCAGGTATGCTCAGGCATTGGACATGCGTATGGGGCACAGACATGCATGCAGGCAAAAATGCTCACACATGTAAAACATTTTTTTAAATTATAAAAATATTTTTATAAGTGAGTATAATATAAAAAACTAGAACAACAATAATAAACCTCTCAAAATCTGTGTTGGGGCCCCTGCTAGCTTGGGCAGAAGGGGCAGCCCCCTTCCTCATTGCTACGTGTCTGTCTCAAAGCTGCCCTCCCTTGAAGATGGCCACAGCTCTAGTGTCGTCAAAGGCCACAGGTGTGGTAGTGGCTGTCTTGGGCTGGTCTCTCAGGTCCTCCTGTCATGGGCCTTGTATAAATGGGTGTGTTAGAGGAGCTTAGTGATGCCGGCTGGCTGTGTGAGAACAAGCTTCCGATTTGCCTGTGGCTTCCACATAAACGAACTTCGAAGAATTTGTAAATGACTTAGTTTCCCCCAGGAGGAGCTGGCAGGGGGTCTCCAGTGGCACTGCCCAGATGAACTCTCCCTGGCTAGTCTGGTCAGTTCCTAGTCACACAGAGAAAATCAAGAAAGGACTGTAGGAACTGCTTGAGATCAGAGCACACAGTGGCAGCCCTTTCATGGTTTTTTTTTTTTCTTTCCCGAAACTTGAGGCTGGGATGGTTTGCGGTTTCATTTTATCCCAGTTTTTCTCATCCTCAGGGTGCTGCTTTGGAATCACCTTCATCTGTGACTCTCTTCCCTCTGGGAGCTCCTAGGCGGCTGGTGCAGTTAGGTGGTCTGCTTTACCCTGGGCTTTTCTAGGCCAGGAGGAGCCTCTACCTCACCATGGGATCCCTTCAATTCTCCCCCTTTTTTCTTGAAGTAACACAGCACCCTGAATATTGGTACCTCACTGTACGCAGGGGCACCACAGGAAGGATGGAAGGCTGTTTGCAGGGAGAAGTACCTGTTTGGAAGCCTTCTCAGGTGGGTAACGTCTGAAGCGGTGAGCTTTGCTCTGGGCTAAGACAGTTTTAGACACAGGGAAAGAGATGAAAGACGTGCTCAGCAGCTCCTGCCAGAAGCCCCCTGTGAACCTGTCATTTGTCTGTGAGCACTCAGACTCAGTACTACTACTCAAAGTCTGACCCCAAGAAACTATGTCTCCCAGGCTCCTTTGCCAATGGGAGGGTCTGTCCAGTGGAAAGCGCTGATGGAGAATCATGGAATTATGGGAAGGAGGAAGGGAGAAACCCAGTAGCCTCACTCTGGGTGTCATCTTGTATCTGAGTAATTCCTGTTGGTCTTAGTTGCAGCCTGTTTTGGGCAGCCCCAGTTGTTTCCGGTTCCCGGCAGGTGGCCTTCCTTTTGTTGCTTTAGCAGATGGGCTCCTTGGAGCTGCTACCTCTGGGCTGGGCTGTGGTTATACCTGGCTTTTCAGCAACTCTGGCATGCCATTCATTTACCATCAGATTGTCTCCAGGTATCAAGATCGCCATTTCCCCGAGAGGACTCTGATAAGGCTCATGGTTTTGCTGTGGTATCTGTCAGTAACAGAAAAATGTGAACTGGGGTCTGAGAAGATGGCTTAGTAGGTAAAGTGCTTGGCATGCAAGCATGAGGACCTGAGTCCAATCCCCCAAACCCATGTTAAAAAAGTGTAGTAGCATGCACTTGTAATCCCAGTGCTAGATGGGAGGAGACAGGGGGATCTCTAGAGTGTGCTGGCCAGCCAGTTTTACTAAATTGGAGTGTTCTGGATAAGCATGAGAGCTCCTACCTCAACAAACAAGATGGAGCATGATTTAGGGAACCGACTAAGGTTGACCTCTGGCCCCTGTACACATGGAACGCACATTCACATGCACGCGCATTCATCCAGTACCCTCTGAAACATGTATCAGAGTCACCAGTTTTTTGCATGTCCACCTTCCCTATTAAGCACTGGGAGTGGCAGACAGCTTCTTAGAGTTCAGAATTGATAGCTCAGCATAATGTCACTGTGACCAGTTTGGGAGTCTCTGCTTATCCAGAAGATTTAATCTGTGACCTATCTGGAATCATAGACAGTACCAAATACTCCAGATACTCTTTTTTTGTTTTTGTTTTTCCCTAATCGTACACACTCACGACAGTTCTATTTATGAAGGTGATATGGTGAGAGATTAACAATAACTAATAATAAACTAGAACAATTGTAACCATATACTGTACTATATTCACCCCTCTTGAATTGATGAGGAATAATGCGGTCCCTGGGTGATGAGATGCAGTGAGATGGATGACTTAGGCATGGTTGTGGTGTTAGGTCAGCACAGAAGCATTGAGCATGAGCATTATGATATGTTACTGTGACAGCCAATCCCATAACCCAGATGGTTATGAAAGAACTATCAAATGTATAGTGCATCAGAGAGCCTTGCTGGGCTTGTGCCTGGTCTGCTGGATGTGCTGAAGGCCTGACAGTGTACCCAGCAGGTAGCAACACTGCTGCTTCTTCCACAGCCACTCTGACAATGTAGCATGATGACATGTGTGTGCTCGGGCTTCTGTCTTCACACCTGGGTAGAACTGACGTTCTGCAGGAACTTTTAGCACCTTCTGAGGTGCACATGGAATGCAAAGAAAAGGGTATTTCTCAGAGACGAGACAATAACTTCCGACACCAGTGAAAAATCTGGTAAAGTGTGAAAGAGAAGCTCTATGAAGGATCACCAAGAACCAGGCCAGCCAGAGATGACTTCGTGGAATGCATAGCATCAGAAACAGGCTGATTGCAGGGCAAGTAGAAATGATCAAACTGGACTTTCCTGCATTCCCACAGTGTGTTACAGTTTATTGTGCTTTTTCTTGGGGGCTGGTTCGACCATCTAAAGAACTCTATAAAACAGTGCTTCTCCTCAACACTAGCTTTAAAAAATTGCATTTTATTTACTCTCTCTCTCTCTCTCTCTCTCTCTCTCTCTCTCTCTCTCTCTCTCTTTCTCTCTCTCTCTGCATGTGTGTGTGCATGTGTGTGTTGTTTGTGTGAGTGTGAACCTGCATATATGCCATAGCATGCATTCAGAGAGGACAGATGACAACTTCTGGGAGTGGATTTGCTTCTTCTACCATGTGGGTCCTGGTCACCAGTTTTAGTTTTGGTGGCAAGCATCTTTATCTGCTCAGCTGTCCAGACCTTTATAATGGGGTAGAGGAGCTTACCAGAGGGAGAGAAAAGTTCAAGAAGAGGTGAGAAACGTAGAAGACCAGGTTGTTGACAGCAGCAAAATGTTGGGATCCAGAGTGATCATAGCCTTGCCCACAGGCCAATCTGATGGAGGACATTTTCTCAGTTGAGGTTTCATTTGTCCCAAATGATTCTAGCTTGTGTAAAGTTGATTTAAAACTAGGCAGCACAGATAGGAAGTCATAGGGGTGTGTACTACAATGGCAGCTATGGTGAGCCAGATAGGATTTATCGAGGAAGAAACTCTGTGGAGAGATGAGCAACCAGGACTTCAGGAGTGTCCCATCAAATGATACTATGGGGAGGGGTCTGGGATGTTTGTCCTGTGATCTCCCATAGGGACCCTTCAGGTCAAGAGATGCAGGTCCTGGATACTGTAGGTCACCTAGTATCATAAAATAGGAGGTCCCAAGGGTCAGCAGTGAGGTCCACATAGTATCTATGCTAGGAAGTTCTCATGGTATTAATGGTGAAGAATTCCTAGGCAGCAACAAGTCTCACTGTTGTGTTTGCTAAATTGTTCTATTACCAATAAAAACTCGAGAATCAAATATTGGGGTGAAAAACCTTATAAATCAAAGAAGCAGAGGAGGAGCAACCAGCTGACCTTCCCCTTCTTACCGGAGACCCAGCCAGCATCTTTTCTCTCCAAATGTCCCAGACAGAAGACAGCGTGTGAATTCCAAGTCCCTCCCTTCTCCTTCCTGTCTGTCTTCTCTGTCTGTATTACTGGCTTCTCTATGGCTGATTCTAGGTCAGCTAGTTGCTGGCTCTGACCCCTGATTCAATGTTAACTTTATTAACACAGTCTAGGAGTGGCACAGTGCGATTAAATATCGCACAACACCTCAGTGGTTGAACTCTGAAGATGAACAGGAATGCTTCGTCACTCCCATAAACAACTGTCCAGAGGGGATGGCTGAGCACAGGTTGAGTATAAGGAAATACTGACTCACTGTTTGGGTCCTTTGAGGATCCCTCTTTAGATAACAGGGCACTCTGTCTGGGCTGCCAACTATGATTTCAGACTCTTCCAGTCCCTAAACTGGGAGAGGAGCCATTTCTCCCGAAGTTGGAGAGAAGTGGCTGCAGGGAAAGGCAGAGAGACTCAATGAAGAGAGATGTCAATGGTGGGTGAGGTTGAGAGACACTGAGCAGGGCTTCCCAGTTCTAAACTGGTAGGGAAGAAATTCTGTCCTACCTCCTTATTGGGGTGACAGTCATTGTAGAGCACCTGGGTGGCAAGAACCAGAGGCCAGGAGGAAGGTGCTAGCTGCTTGGCGGCAGCTGGGGAAAACCATTAAGGAATGCCTGGAAATGTGATCTGTGAAATCCTGACTCTTTCCCCACATAAATGCAAGAATGACTTTGCCCACTTTAGGAATCCTCATGGAAGTGTGCTACGTTTTGTAAAGGAAGGGGTGGAGTAGAGAGTGATTTAATGCAATATTCCCATTTGTGCCAGGAAGCTGCTTTTAAGAGCTTTGTATGCTGTATGCCAGTGTTTATTCCAGGAGCTTAAAAATCAGATCCTCTGGGGACAAAGGACTGGGCATGGGTAGCACATTGGCTGTTTCAAGTAAGGTAAAATTTGACATGGTGGTGATTCTAGCCTGGTGTCTTAAAGTGTTGGGACCTCTAAAATATCCCTAGTGGTCATGGCTAATCTCTCACAAGTTCAAGGCCAGTGACAATCATTTTATGTGCTGAGCAGGAAGGTGAAAGCCACCCTTGAGTCTGCATGGGACGAATGAGGACTGTGCTCTTCAGGTCCATTTATTTACTGTCATGGCATCTAAAGGTACCTAAGAGCCAACAGGTTGCTGCCACAGTCTCCACAAGGGGGAAGGTTATTATTTACTGTGTTTTGTTATTTTTCATCTTCAGGGAATCCAACAAGTTCTGTGCTGGTATGGACTTCTGAATATTGAGTTGCATATAGTAGGGTGACTTATCAGCCCCAGTGTGCTCTCACATACCTCATAGCCCAGAAACTGGGTGCTGGGAATCATGGAAGGCAGGTGTCTCCAAAGCTACAAGTATAGATACTGGGCATTTTGCATCCCCAGGACCTGCTGATAAGGATGAGGAGAGAGATAGGCACAGCTGGCCACAGCTGTTGGGCTCATCCTTAGGGTAGCCACATTTGCATGCCAGTGTGATATACCACAGCCAGTCAGGATGTCGAGATGTGGGTCTGATCAGAGCTGGTCTGGCTGACTACAGGAGCCAGTATATGGTGAATCCAGGCTCTGATGCTGTTAAGCTCAAAATTAATAATGAGTGATTCCAACAGCAGGCCTGTTAGCCATTAGCAAGCTGGTGGTGAGGACATATACACCGGACTTACGTCCATTTAATAGGAAAAGGATACTATGTGCTAACTGGGTTGTGAAGGCCCCGGCTGAGAAGTTAGGATTTGTGCTAGATACCTCAGCTTCTCACAGCAGTGGCAGTTAGGCACCCCTCCATACCAGTGAGGTGTTAAAAGTGAGCATGGAAGCACTGATTCGGCTTGTGAGTAAAGTGAGAGAAATCCCTCCAGGGGTACCAAACAGACACCAGGATGAAACAGCTGACATACAGTTGTGCTTCCAAACGAACAAATGAAGTACCGCTGACAGACAGTTGATGCTTGCTAAGGGATGAGCAGAGTTCTCCATACTGCTGCTGAAGTCAACCTGGTTCCACCAGCCCTTCCCCTGCTTTGAAGGTGAAATCTCAGAGTAAAGACACCCTAAGACGCTAGATGGGTCAGGCAGGAGGGAACTGAGAGAAGGAATCTGGCCCCGGGAAGAACTTCATGGCCCGAGCGCTTGACTGTGAGTAAGCGCAGTGGGCAGAGGCTCATGGGAAGTGCTTCCACTCCCTCTTAGTCAGCCATCTTCTGTGCTGCTTCCTTTAGACACATAGTAGGGCAGGAGAGTTGTCTGTGGTGAGACCTGAACTTGCTGGGGATAGTCTGGTCTGAACCTGTCCCCCCCAATTATAGGTTTTCCTTTTCATGTACTCAGAGAGGGATGTCGCCCCTTCTGAGGGCACTGAACTTCTCTTTAGAAGCCATGTCTTCTTTGCCCCTTCCCTAGACTCCTCGCATGAACCTCACTGTGGTGGGTCTCAAGGTGAGGAGCACCTTCAAGGGCAGAGGCCAAGGCTGAGTTTCCCCAGTTTCCCAGATGTCGGAGTTACAGGAATCGGTACCACCTCGACCGTGAAGTCTCTATTCTGTAGAGGCAGAGGGCCAGCTCAGCCTCCAGGCCTTGGGAGGCTCCAGCAAGCTCCTGACCACAGTTGTTCATCATCCTCACTGCCTTTGCTTTTCCCGTCCCACTGTGGATTCCCAAGGAGTGCCTCCACCCTCATCCGTCCTTTGCCAGTTTGAACGATTCCTCTAAGGATCCCAGGGTGAAGCTGGCAGCTTAGGGAAGGAGAGACAGGGCAGCATTCATGCCACATTTAGCAAGGACGTTGAGTCAGGAGCCCTGCTTGACGTCGGAGATACTGAGATAGAAGACAGAGCCCCTGCTCGAAGGCTCTGAAGTTGTACGGGGAAGATGGGCCTGCTAACAAGTAAAGGAGGACATCTGAGTGTCCCGTGAGACACTTGGCGATCTGTGTGGGAGTGGCATTGCTGGCACACCACTTAAGGCTGTGATGTTGTTTAAGCAGCGAGCTACCTTCACAGCAGCGGGTAAACCCCTGCCGCTGACTGTACTCCAGACTTCAGTCATTGGCTCCTCCTTGCTGCCTCCCCACTCCACCCTCGCTCTGTCCCTTGATTTAGGAACAAAGCTTAGGAGGAAACCCTGGGGACTCTGATCCAATACGTTAGGCAGTCTGTTTTACTCTGTGTTGGTGCGCTACCAGAGATCAACTATTTCTTGAAGCAAGAGTGTGTGTGTGTGTGTGTGTGTGTGTGTGTGTGTGTGTGTATGTGTGTGTGTGTGTGTGTATCTGCCTGTCTGTCCATGTCTTTGTGTCTTTGTGTGTGGTATATGTGTTCATGTTGGAGGTATATATGTGTGTATGTGGGTGTGTTTACATGTGTGTGCATGAATATGTGGAGGCCGGAGATCAACCTTGAGATTTGTCTTTAACATGCTCCACCTCATTCTTTGAAGCAAAATCTCTTATTGAACCCAGATCTCATCAATTCATGTAGACCAGTTGGCCAACGAGCTCCATGAATGAGCCTGTCTCTGCCCCACCCCTTCCTGAAGTACTGGGGTTACAGAGTTTTTGATGTGGTTTTGATGGGGGTTCTGTGATCTGAACTCATGTTCTCATGCTTGTGTGGCAAATATTTCATAAACAGAGCCAAATCTCCAGCTCCTAAAATAACTTTTAAGCATCTATCTGTCTGTCTATCTATCTATCTATCTATCTATCTATCTATCTATCTATCTATCT
>CABHPR010138358.1:0-19046 GCA_902168415.1 Peromyscus melanophrys
TCTGCTCAAAGTCATTACCAGTACTCTTTATTAGTACTCAGAGGCAATGAAGTGTTATGTTAGAGAAAATAAAAGTATTTATGTGCACCAATTGAAACATGTGAAAGTAATGTAACTAAACTATGTTATACACAGATTATTGTTTAAAAATTAAAACATAAAGGAATATATCTCACCAAATGTTTATTGGATATGAAATGTTCTGCCCAGGCTCCTATGCTTGAAATCTTGATTCCCAGATGATGGTGTTGTTTTGAAATGTCTGAGAATCCAAAGAATGTACAGCCTTGATGAGGTCAATCCTTGAATTTCATAGCCTACTCTTGTTTCCAGTATTCTCCATAAACCTTATTCCACCAAGACATAAAGAGTTGAGGATCCCCAATGGCACACTCTTGGTCCCATGGTGCTGTCTGACACTAGCTCTTCCCCACCATGAAGGGTTGTTTCTTCTTAAACCATGAGATAAAATAAACCTTTTCTCTCTTAATGCCTTTCATTAGATATTCTGCCAGAGTATTGAGAAAACAACTTATGCAGCAAGGAATAAAACAGTCTGAAAACTCAGCATAGTAAATATTATGAAAAACAATTGGAGGTACAGTGAAATAAAAACAAGCATGTGCTTCTTGGAAGACTTAATATTGTTGACATAACCAAACATTAAAAGTGATTTATAGGTTCAGTGCACTCTAGCAAAATATCAAATAGCATTTATTTTCAATAAAAGTTATCAAAATTATATTGATTAAAAATGGATCCAAAGACCAAAAAACCCCAAAATATCTTGAAACAAAACCAAAGGGAAAAAAAAAACCAACCTCTCAAAAACAAAGCCAAGGAATCATATTATTTTTCTTGAAGCATAGGACACAGAGGAATCCAGATAGGACAGACCTAGCATTATCCCCCTTGGCCACCTTTCACAGGACTAGAAAGATCTGTTCTGTCTCCTGTTGTTCATTGTAATGCTCTTCACAATAGTCATGAGAGGAATCGACAGAGATGTCCATTACCTTGTGACCAGATAGAGATCTTGTGGCGAACAAATTTCAGGAAACACTGGCCCTTAAAGAAAGAAGAAACAAAAGAAAACAAAATTAAAAACAAGAAAAAAGTAAAATTTCTAAACTTGGCATGTTTTCAATTGTCATTCTAAATGTTTGTATTCATGTCTGTAGACTAGTATCACTCTCAGTATGGGGTAGAGAAAAGTCATTTTGCAGAGGCTGATGGTTTATCCAGAGATTGATTCCTGGTCAAAGTCCTGAGAACAAATGACCTATGAATGCTCTGCCATAAATATGACATCTATGTTATCTTCTACAAGGCTCTAAGTACCTCTTAGAAAGAAAGGTGCATATAATTTCAGAGCAGTAGCATGCAGAAGGGGTACAATGCAGGTACAACATGGCCATGACAATCCTGACACTCAGCAGCCATGGATTCCTGCCCAAGATTGGACCTTTCAACATTCTGTGATAGACAGAGGAAGTACCCCTATGCCACATAACTTCTTGAGGAGCTAATGGCTGTTATTGCTAGTAGAGGAGGGAGACATTCTCTTCAACAATGTAGCCTTTAGCGAATGAGGATGATGAAGGGGTTCAGAGCAAAAGAAATGAATAAAAGAGGGTAATAGATGTGCATATAATCAGTATATTTGTATTTATGGATGAACTAACAAAGTAAAATAAAAATAAAAATACAACATACCTGTGATTTATAGTCACACGGGTGGAACAGGAGGTCATTGCATTTAATAGAGCAGCTGTAGAAAAGCAAAGAGCCCATAGTGTTAATTATATATGTTTATTTTTTATTTTTTGGTTTTTCAAGACAGGGTTTCTCTGTGTAGCTTTGCACCTTTCCTGGATCTCGCTTTGTAGACCAGGCTGGCCTCGAACTCACAGAGATCTGCCTGCCTCTGCCTCCAGAGTGCTGGGATTAAAGGCATGCGCCACCACCGCCCGGCATATATTTTATGTAAAAGAGTTAATATTTCAGAACTGGAAAGATAGAAGGACACAGAAAGTTACATTAGATGATTACTAATGACTTGTGATTCTTACAAATCACCAACTGGGAGAAAACAACTTAGAGATACTGCTGGTTCCTGAGGTTTGCATTGTCGATTGCTCTAAACAGGACATGGGTGGCTGGCCCCTGATGTCCTCCTCCTTCTCTGGCTCCTCGATCCTTCAGGTTCAGCAGAAATATTTTTAAAAATTACATTAAAATCCCCAAAACAAAGTGAGAATTGTGGTGAACTTAAGAAAGGACAGTGAACCAAATGGAGATTGTCTGCTTGCTTCTCTGGAAAGACTAGGAAATCCCATATATTCTCTGGTTTGTATGAGAAATGTCCCCACAGGCTCATTTGTTTGAACTGTTGGTCCCCGTCTAGTGGTGCTGTGTGGGGAGGTTGTGGAATGTTTAGAATGTCAGACCTTGTTGGAGTGAATGCATCTCTAGAGGAAACCTTAGCGCTTTCATGGCCTGGTCCACTTTGCTCACGGTGCTTTCTGACCCCCGGATGGCCTGCGCCCGGCTGTCATGCCTTCCCCACCATCGTGCTCTGTTTCTCCCCTGGAACTCGGAGCTTTATCTCATTCAGGGGCGGAGCCAAGCATAAAACTTCAAAGTCCACCACGGTGACACACTTTTTGCTAAAGTACAGTAGGCGTGCTAGCTATAGAAACAGTAAGTCACAGTTCCAGCGGTCACATTTATGTAAGGGGCCGATGTGCACGGCAGAAAAGAATGTGCATATGTATGAGCAATAGGGAAAACTATGGTTTCTAATCCAAGGCATGAGAAACTTGAGGTATAAACACAGGACTTAGTCAGTCAGATTTTACTTTTTAAAGAAGAGGCTCTGTCAATGCACCATGTGCATTCAGTGCCCACAAAGGCTAGAAAGATGGCTTAGGAGGACCTAGAAAAGGAGTTATAGATGGTTGCTAGTCTCCATGTGGATCCTGGGAATCAAAACTGCTGAGTCATCTTTCCAGCCCCAAATCATTAACATTTTAGAATAGTAGTTAGAAACACATCAATTCACTTCATTTATTTTCAAATGCATTTTAAATTAAAGGACAAGATATTTCTCATCATTAGTCCTTTTCCTGAATTTTTTAGCTAATTTAGCAGAGACTTGTACAGGTATTTTTTAAGGTGGTCTACAGTGAGCTGGTGGTGTACACATATGTGACCAGTTTGCCAACCTTCTTCATGCTTCAGCCTGATGCATGTGTGACTATAAACCTTTCCCATGAGATTCTCCAACAGAAGCCATTGTAGAAGTTCAATGTCAGGGATCACTGTCATATGATCTACTGAAGGTCATAGGGCCTAAGGGGGGCCATGGGTGACTGCAAGCCAACCTGCCTGTAAGACTACTTCAAGGCAAGAGAAAGTTACCAAGTCAACAAAATAGCATTTCAGTGAAGAGCCAACCTGTGCCTGGAAAAGCCATCCCTGACTCTTCTTTCTGTTCATCTTCTGGGCTTCTTTTCAGGTAATGTCCTTCTTGAGCAGTGTAGCTCGAATCCTAATTGGTCTTATAATAAAAACCCATAGCCATATATTGGGGTAAATGCTGAAAGATCAGAGAGAAAAAGGAACAAGCCACTAGAGAAACTTCTTACCACTACAGAATCTTCAGTCTGAAAGGGGCACCTAACTCCTATCTCCTCCTGCCTTGTATTTCTTTCTCTGACCAGCCATATTACCTCCTGTCTCAAATTTCCTAGTGTTAGGATTAAAGGTGTGTGACTCCTAAGTACTGGGATTAAAGGTGTGTACCACCAGTGCCTGGCTCTGTTTCTCTTTTAGACTGTATTAATCTTATGTAGTCCAAGGTGGCTTTGAACTCACAGAAATCCAGATGGATCTCTGCCTCCCGAGTGCTAGGATTAAAGGTGTGCCACCACTGCCTGGCCTCAATTTTTAATCTAGTGGCTGGCTCTGTCCTCTGATCTTCAGGTAAATTTTATTTTTTATAGTATAAACAAAATATCACCACAAACAATGATACTGAGTGCTGAACAAGGATCTTTTGCCTACCCAATAAGTGATACTAGTAAAACTGTACACCAGAAGAAAGAAACTAGATTCATTTCTGATACCCTGTGCAAAAATTGACCCCAGGACCTTAATTTAAAATGCCAAATGCTGAAACTGCTAGAGGAAAAAACTGGGAATGCTGGTGAAGATATAGATATAGACTAGAACTTCCTGAAAAGAACTCCAACAGCTTGGGAACCAGCCCCAAGAACAAACAAGAAGTTGAATAGTTTCTTTATAGCAAAATAAACCACTAGCATAACAAGCAAACAGGCCCAGGATGGGGGCAAATCTTCTCCAGCTATACTTCAGACAGGGGGCAAATATCCCCTTTACAAAGAACTGCAAATATAAGTTCGTTAATCCATGACAAACTCACAATACTCATAAATTAACAAATGGATAACTGAAACACACAAGCAATTTTCAAATGACGAAACAATAATGGCCAATAAGTGTTTAAAAAAATGATCAACATTCTTATTCATTAGTGCAAAACAAATGAAAACTACTTTGAGAAACCACCTCACCTTTAGTCAGAATATCTTTCTGCAAGATATCTGAGGAGTACGGAAAAGGATTTGAGAAAGAACGGAATCCTTATTCCTTGTAGGTTGGATATACTAGTGCAGTCATTATGGAAATCAGAGTGTAGTTCTTAAAAAATTAAAAATACATCTACCATATGAAACAGCAAGTCCATTGATGTTCATATACTCAGTGACTTGATATCCACCCAGGAAGACAATTGCACACCTATATTCATTGCTGTTCTATTCATGCTGGCAAGGATGTAGAACTGGCATAGATGTCCATCAACAGGTAATGGATAATAACATGGTGGTACATGTACATAGTGGAATTTCATTCAGTCATAAAGAAAGATAAAATTACGAATGTAGCAGAAAAATGGAGGACCTAGAAATAGCACAACAGTAGGGTCAGTAATTCAAGTTTGGAAGAATGAAAACTTCATGTTCTCCCTCATATGCAGATCCTAGCTTACTGTCCATTTTTCTCCCTATTGCTGTGTTAAGACAGTATGACCAAGGCAACTTACAAATGAAGAGTTTGTTGTGCACTTGCTTACGTAAGTTCCATACTGTTAGAGTCCATAAGCATTATTGGGGGAGCATGGCATCTATCAGGCAGGCAGGCAAGCAGAGCACTGCAGCTATGGCTGAGAGCTCACATCTGGAGACACAGCCTTAAGACAGAGAGAGCTAACTGGAAATGGTGAGGGCTTTAGAAACCTCAAAGTGGCACACCTTCTCCAACAAGGCCATGCCTACTAATAGTTCCCACACAGTACTGCTAACTGGTGACCAAGCATTCAAATATATGAGAATATGGTGGGCTGTTCTCATTCAACCCACCACAGAAGCCAAATTCATGATGAGGTTTCTGGATCCAGGAATCCCGTGCTTTGAAACAATACCTCAAACACACTGTTTGGGAGATCAACGCTGCAGTCTATCTCACTTCAGAATGTGAAACAATCTGCACATGCAGACCTGAGGAATGCAAGGGGGATTGTCTCAGGGTAGTAAGGATTAAATCACAGAACAGCATGCCACTCTACCACCCTGGAGCAAGCATGCAGGTACTGCACAGGAGTGGACTAGAGCAACAGGCAGGTGGCTTGCTCAGAGCCCCTGGCCTCTCTCAGCTTTGTTCCTGGATGCTCACAGGTCCATGGTTCCTTGTGTGCTACAGCATTAATTGTTTTAGTGTTTTTGATGCTTTTGATGTTTTTCAATAAGGCAGCCTTACTGAAAAATTAAAAAAGCACATTTTGTCTTCATATCCTGGAATTCCTCTTATCCATGGTTTGGGTCATGTTTTATAACCCTAGATAAGTGCCTTGGAACTTACAGAAACAGTCTGTGATTGTCTTCTTGTGGCAACTGCTGGAATTATGGACTTGAACATCTAATTACTAATGTGCAGTCTAGTATTAATTCAGATTCTTTCACTTACTCAAAGATATAAAATAATCTTAGAGGAATGAATACTCACAGAGACTTGAGAGATATTATAGAGACAATCTGATAAGAGAGTAGAACCCATAATAGTTCCACAATAAAATATGAATAGTTTATACAGAAACATGCTGAAAAGAGGACTCGCATGGAAGGAACCATAGTCTTATATAAGTGAGTGGCCTCTTTCCTTGTAGGGATAGCTTAATCATCCCCAGAAGGACTTCCAGATCTGACATGCACTTCTTTTATAAAATGGAAAAGTCTTAAAAACAGGAAGGAGTAATGAGTGCCAAGTATCATGCATGTGTTTGAATTCCTCTAGGATACTGATCCTCCAGGACAATTAAGGCTACTCAGACATTATTGGAGACTCAAGAGACCTTATGTCCAGACATGGCTACCATTCATTTAACTCTTGATTGGAGTACTCGACATCTGCGGCCAAATGTTTATGTGAAGTATATTCAGGTCTTTAATATTACAAAATGGGCTTCTCTGAATCAAACCACACATGTGTTGAAGAATTTGAAGGTTTATTGACATATTAGGACTTCAGGATTATGAGTCGTTGGCTTGTTGGAGATCAAGAGCAAACTTTTTCTTGAGCCAATCCCCTTAATAGTGATTACCAACAACCTCTGTGTCTGAGCCAGCATCTTATTTTCTCTCAGGTTAAATATTCGAAGTATAATTGCTTAGGAGACCACTAGTTTCCACCATCATCTAAGCCAAATTGTCATCAAATAACATTTGAAGCCCATAGCAGGTATTTTTTGCCTTGCTAAAACACTGATAATCTGATGTACCAACAATGTATCTGACAAATACAGATGGAATGTTGTAAGTGGAAATTGTTTATCCCAGCTCACTTTCTGTTGCTGTGACAAACACTATCACCAAAAGGAACATGTGGAGTGAAGGGTTTATTTCAGCTTATAGTCTATTTTAGAATGACGCATGGCCTGGAATCTGAAGCAAGATTGAACTCAGAGACCATAGCAGAATTCTGCTTACTGGCTTGCACTTCCTGGCTTTCTCAACCTGCATTTTTATATAACCCAGGATGTCCCCAGGGACATCACAGCTCACAGTGAGCTGTTTTCTCCTACATCAATAATCAACTAGGAAAATGGCCCACAGACATGCCTATGAGCCAGTATGATGGAGTCAATATCTTGATTAAGGTTTCCTCTTTCCTGATGATTCTAGCTTGTGTCAATTAAACAATAATAACACCAAGAGCAATGAACACCCACTACCAACAACTAAGCAACACACTATTCTAATTGCAAGCCTGTAACTGAGACAGGAGGAGACTAGGAGACTAGGAGGAGTAGAAGGAGGGAAAATGATGATCAGGATATATTGTATGAGAGACTATCTTCAATAAAAGTGGCGGGGGTAAGATCGCTTTTTCTAAGTTTCACGACTAACTCTACCATTCTCAAAGCATTTGTACAGCAAGCTAGCTGGGAGATGTGCGAACTCCATGATAACAAAGAAACTGTTCGAGAATCATCTCAAGTGAAAGTGATAAGACAAAGTAGAGTGTATCTGATGAGGAGAGGTTCTGAATTGGCTAGATGTCATAATTTGGTGTTTGGCTCATGAAGTTTGAGGCTACAACAAAGTTAATGCTGGGTATTCAGGTGCATGCAGCAGAGTGGTCTTTTGGAATTTACACTGCGATGTGCCTATGTCAACAGAGAAATATGGGCTTTCAGGACAGGGCTTTAGGAGTAATTTAGGTCATTAATAGTTCCTTAAGTTCATTTCAAACTTAATACAGAGGGAAGAGATTTAAATTGGCTACAGGTGTGTGTGAGCTAATATTATTGTAAAATGTTATAGAAGGGTTTTTGGAAGTTTCAACTTAATGCAAAAGCCAAAGTGCAGAGAAATCAGAGAAACTTTAGGATGTGATAATGAAGAAAGCTGACAAATAAAGCTTGTAATGAAAGTGATGGTAAAGGCTAGATTGAAAAATCATTCAGTCCTTGAATCTTCATTTTCCCGCTTCCTAGTCAAATATATTCTAATGGGAATTCTTCACAGTTTTATTTCAGTAGCAAAAATATTGCTCCAATAAATTATCAGTGAAAATGCATATGGAACACAGTTGAGATAGACTACTGTGACTTTGGGGAAAGAGGTTTGTGGCACATTTACTTTCTTCCTTAGGGACTGAAACCGGATGTAGGTGGACAGGTCTGGCTGCAGTGTGTTTCACTCTCATCTTGTGATTCATGTGTTGAAAGGACCATGTCCTCCTGTCCTGTGGGAGATGAAAGGGAAAGGAGCAAAGAGATGGGGCTGAGGATGGAGGAGCTCATGTATGGGAGTAGGAATGAGATGTTTTGAACCCTCCCGTTCATCCTAAGGGATTTTTCCTAATGTCTTGGAGTCCCTTGGCACAAATTCTTATTGGGCAGAGGCTCCATATGTGCACAGCTTACCTCTCCTTTCTCCTTTTCTCTCTTCCAAGAAAGGAATTGTAGTGTCTTAAGGTAGAATACAATTGTCAGGGTTTGTATGAGACAGATCAATTAGTTGTAACCTTTCACACACATGCAGGTGAGTACTATATAAAACTTTGAATAAATGTCCTGTCATCTGCAATAAAACAGATGGGCCTGATGGGCACCATGTAAATTAAGATGAACAAATGCAGCAAGACATTTTTAGTTACTTTGAATTATTCTATAGCTTAATTTATAGACTCCCAGTAGAAGAGTGGAAAACCCAGGAACAGAGGAGTAAGAGAAATGAGGAAATGTTTGTCAAGATATACAAATTTTCAGCAATAAAATGAATCAGTTCTAGGTCTGGAGAGATAGCTAATGTGCCGAAATTCTTACTGCAGAAACATGTACACCTGAGTTTCACCTCCAGCAACTGCAGGGATGTAAATGAAGCTTCAGGCACCTGTAACAGCAAAGGCAGAGGCAGGAGGATCTCTGGCCCTGACTGACCAGTCACTCTAGCTGGACTCATGAGCTTCAGGTTCTCTGACACATACACTCACAAAGACGTGCAAGGTCCGAGGCTCTAAAGTATACAACAGTGACTACACTTAATGTTTCTTGTATGCGGAAGGTGTTAACACAGATCTTACATGTCCTCATCTCAAGAAATTGGTCATAGAGATATGGGTTTTAGAGTTTGTATTGCTATGATAAAACACCACGAGAAAAAGATATTTGGGGAGGAAATATTTATGTTTCTCTTGTGCTTCCAAGCAACAATTTATCACCAAGAGAAGGAAAGGCAGGAGCTCACAGCAGGAACCTGAAGGCAAGGACTGAAGCAGATGCCATGGATGGAATCTGGTTACAGGTTTCCTTTCCCTGGCCTGCTTAGGCTGCTTTCTGAGACACCCTCACACCACCTGCCAAGGGCTTGCACCATCCACTGTGAGTAGAGCCCTTCCACGTCAAACACTAATCAAGAAAATGCCTGACAGGCTGTTCATAGGACAATCTGGTGCGGTCATTTATTCAGTTGAGGTTCTCTTTTTCCAAATCACTCTAGCTGTGTTGTTGACATAAAACTACACATAAAACTGTATGTCACATTATTTGATAATGGTAATCAAATTTTCATTTTATATATACGCATAAATACACACATGCATATAGGAAGTTTTCACCACATATAACCTAAAAATTTCATTTTTCAATCATACTGCAATAAATCAGGAAAAACACTGGCCCCCCAAAACCAAGGATGTATAGAAGTTAACATAGAAAAAGTAGCATACAAATGTCCGTTGCCTGCTAAAACCTTCCTCAGTTCCGGTGTTATTACACTCACATGCAGACTATCCTTTAATAGTCAAATCCTATCAAGTTTCTACATATTTTCTGTTCAGAGCATGAGGGTAATGAAGTGCTATTTGATTATCTTCATTTGGATATATATATTTTTTTGGGTTTCACACGAGAAGTGGCTAAGAAAACACTATCCAATGAATTTTAATCTGTTGCTCTAGAAGAAGGCAAGATAAATATTTAAAAAAGTAGATTGTAGCCGGGCGGTGGTGGCGCACGCCTTTAATCCCAGCACTCGGGAGGCAGAGCCAGGCGGATCTCTGTGAGTTCAAGGCCAGCCTGGGCTACCAAGTGAGTCCCAGGAAAGGCGCAAAGCTACACAGAGAAACCCTGCCTCGAAAAACCAAAAAAAAAAAAAAAAAAAAAGTAGATTGTAAATCAATGAATTGTTTTACAAACTGTGACAAATTCATAACTTATATAAATTTATTAATATTCTTCATGTCACAATAATATAGAATATGAAAATATATAATTTATAATGTGTTCACAAATGGTATGTGTACATGTTAGTTCATGAATGCACACCACCAGCTTTTATGACATGATTGAGTATATATATACATGATTGAATAAAATGTATACATTATTAAAAACACACAATTTTGATGTTACTGATATGGTTAGAATATTGTATTCCATGCACAGGCAAAACAGAGTGGAGATTCACAGAGTTAACGATTGATCAGCAGAAAGGGACTCACAGTTGGGAAACATGCACTGAGTACTGAAGCCATGTTCACTAGGAAAGAGCCTGGATTATACAGAAGAGACACATTAATTTGTACGAAGCAAGAAAGGGTGTAAAAGCAGACGAAGGTGCTCACCAAGAGCAGAATGGTCTTGGTGGCTCTGGTCTCAGGGAAGGACCTGAGGGAGAAGTTGCTCCTATGAATGTGCTTCATTCTCTGCTTGTGTCTGCAGAGGATGAAAACCATGGAGCTGCTGGACCAAAGCATCAGTCCCACAAAAAACACATCAGGACTTGTGAGTAACACTGCAGAGAAAGTGTCAAAGGCTTTGTCATGACGAACAGAAGAACAGTATTCATACTCTTTAAGACTTGTCATATTCCTATGGTTCAATCTTGCGGTAATGTACATAGGAAAAGTAATGTTTACTATGAGGGCCAGGATCCAACTCATGTACACACCAGCAGCAATGTAACTGGGAGACTTGACCTTAAGCCGTGACCAACTGGAACCTGATGGACTGATGGTAATGGCCTGGAAGACACTCAAGAAGCAGGTGCTGCTTAGGGTCACACCCCTCCCTACTCTGTGAAGATAGAAGATCAGTTTGCACTCAAAATCATTAAGGAAGTCTTTCAAACCAAAAGCTGCCATTGTCTGCGGTACTCCTTTACACAGGAGAGTTAAGAAGTTGGCTACAATCAAGTGCTGCAGGATCCAGTCTGTGAACCTTAACCTGATCCCAGTGAAGTAAAGCAGCAGGTATTTGTAGACTAGGAAGGAGTTGCCCAGGACTCCAACCATAGACTGTGACAAAAAGATCACTCTTATGACCATGTCACTGGCTTCCATGATGTTAACTCTTGTCTCAGGATCGTAGCATGGGAAGATGAGGCATGGGCTGCATGCACTATGTTATATATTGAGTTCTATATCCATAATAAGACTAATGCAGAATGCTTCTTTAATTTTTCTTAAACAGGGTATCAAAAGGTAGCTAAGAGAGAGTGTATAATGTATTGACGATATGTATACAATTTAGTCAATGTTCACAGTCTGTGTAGAAGCCTCTGCTCTAGCTCCAGTTATGTAGATGAGGAAAAGTGAGATAAGCTAATCTGAGTCAATTATTTGTAAATTCAACCTTGGGTAATGATAAAGTGAGGACTTTAAAGTCCACAAAGTCAACTGTTAGACTAGTGATATCCACAACTACCTATAAAATCATTCAAGTCAGTTCTTAAAATGAACAACCTTGTACTTAGGTTTGATATTTATCTTTTCAAAATTACTGTTGTTGCATGGTTTTTTGTAGTGAAATTTCCATGTGTGTAGCTGTTTCTTGCATGGAGAAATACCTATTCCTAGTGAATACTGGGTATTTGAATTTACAGCAGGAATTATAACCATGCAGGAACTGGTCTCAAGAGAAATAATATACATCAGTGCAAAAACATCCCACTTTTCAGATAACTGCCTAATGGTTTATTAATATTTGTATTAAAAAAGCATATAAAATGATAGTCTAATGGAAACCACTCATATTCACATGCCTTGCCTAAATTTCAGGAAGGAAAAGAAGCCCAAAGTAAATGTGTGTGGAGCACACACAGTATGACTATGGATCTGGTGGCACAGCTCAGTGCTACCTGAGCAAGTGATCTCTGAGAAGGGAAGTAAGGTTTGCAAACCACTCAACTCCAGTGTGATGTGTACATACTACCATTTGTCAGAATCAAGATTTTGTGCTTTGTAAACCTTGAAGTATTTGGGGCTGGACAGATGGCACAGTAGCTAAGAGCACTGGCTGCTCTTCCAAAGGATCCAAGTTCAATTCCCAGCACAAATGGTAGCTTACAACTGTCTGTGTCTACAGTTCTGAGGGTTCCAATTCCTTCTTCTGGCCTCTGAGCATTCCAGGCACACATGTGATGCACAGATGTGTGTGCAGATTTTCACATAAATATAAAACATAGAGGGAATAAATCTCCACTTTTAGATTTGTACTATTAAAAAACAAATAGGCTGGGTGGTGGTAGTGCACACCTTTAATCTCAGCACTCGGAAGGTAGAGCCAGGCAGATCTCTGTGAGTTGGAGGCCAGCCTGGTCTACAGAGCAAGATCCAGGACAGGCACCAAAACTACACAGAGAAACCCTGTCTCAACACCCCCTCCAAAAAAACCCCCAGATAAATAAAATATAGCATTCCTTAGAAAAACATTAGATTCACAGCTGTATTGTAACAGCTAAATAAACTTTCAATTTTTTCCTTCATGTTATTGTATCCTCAAGTAGCAAATTAGTCCAGCATATAATTTCTAACTAAAGGAAGATTTAAGAAAGAATTTATGTGTAAATACAGTGGTCCACATCTGACTGGCAGTGTTTGAATTATTAAACAGTGGTGCTTATTTTTGTGTAAAATTTTCTGAGCATGTAGGAGGGAAGCTGCCTCATCATAGTATCAGACTACATGACTTTCAGGGTAGAAGCAGTCCCTGTTTCCATCAATGGCTTCCTGTGACAGTCTGAGATTTTCTACTCAAGCACTCTGCATGCAGGTATGCTTTCTGCATGGGATTCCATGGGTCCCTTACCTTCCTCCCACTCACTGAAGCACACCTGGGGAAACTGTAGAATCAGCTCATCAGTAGGAAGGATTCCCAGTATCATAGCTTTGCAGTAGACTGCTTTTTAAGGCAACAGTTCTCAGCTCCTTGCATTCTAGTTTTCATTATCAGTTGGAGTAAATCACAAGAATTCCAGTGAGTGGAGGATTCATGAAGGTGAGAACAGCAGAGACTGTGTTCTTTGTCTATTACCTCATGTTTGTTTTGCCTGTGTCCTCAGCCCATGCTTCAGATCTTTCTCCAATTGCTAGTTGGCTTTGCTATGCAACCTAGTTCAATTCCAAGTTTATTTTTCTGGATATCTTGCTTAGCTGGATTCTTCAGATTAGTTTTGCTTTGTGGATTTAGACTCAAACTCCACAGGATGCTCTCCAAGTGCTGTTTCCCTTCTCAGGATGGCAATCTCACATCCAGGGTCTTATGGTCCCTGACATTCAATAGAGGGAGGCAATCAGTGCTTGAGTTATGGGTCTGTGATTCTGTGACCTCATCTCCCCTCAGACCTGCAATTAAATTTTCACCTTCAGTAGTAGTGTGTACACAACTTTTCGTGAAGCAAGGGAAACTTTTCTGAGCATCTCTTCCCCAGGTGTCAGATATTAAAAGCAATTACAAGTTTCTTGCTATCCCCTCAATGAAATGGTGCAGTTTGGAGCCACTGTTATCTGCTGAGTTCCCTGGAGACCAGTATGAGTGATGAAATTCTGATGTCCGTCTTCTATACATCATCAAGGCATGCTTGCATCATTTCATTTCATTATTACCTGATGTGTCATATGACCAAATCCAATTTATCCATTTTTGAATTGAGAACTCTGCCTCATTAATTATAGAAGAGAAATTCAGTGACAGTAATATCTTGTTTGTGTCTTCTAAGCTAATAGTACTGAGCAGTATGTGACTAATTCACATTCTCATTGGAAAATTTTGAGATCAAGTGTAGTCTTCAAAGGTAATTCTTTTAGGTTTGCATTGTAACTGAAGCCAATCTGCTATTGACATTTTGTAAGAAAATCTCATTTATCAGTATTGGTTGAGACTAGTTTTAGGAGGGAAACACAGAATATTTTTCATACAAGAAACAGGATGTTCTGAAAGGAACTCTTCCCAGATGATGACGCAGTTTGAGATGATAACCCTTCACCTGTGCTCCTGTAAACAATCAGACTGATCTCATTGGTTTACTAAGATAGACTTGGCTGAGGTAATTTTCTTCATTTATTATCAATACACTATCTGAGATGAATACACATTTGCATGTCCTCAGGAAATACCACACAGCATAATTGATATCTTGATAGTGACAAGGAGAATTAAAGATCTGCTGGGTGTGAGAAGCTGCACAGTTCCGATACTTGGGAATAAGACATACAGGTGGCCAACAGATGTGGTTAGCTATGCCTGTATTACATGAGATGGTGTTCCTTCTTCCTGTAGTGCCAGTTGCATGTTCCCTTGAACAAGTGATAAGACATGCAAATAAGTTCGACTACCCGAGAGTGGAACCTCTTTAGTTGGGATACCAGTACCAAACTTCCTGTATGTGGCCTGGGGTGGCATCCTCCATAGGGAATGTTGTCTACCACAGGAATACAGGGATGTAATTAAAACAACAGATCGACTGAAAGACATATTGCAATTCTAGAAAGTAGCACTATAAGGACAAGGTCATTGCTCGGCCTTTGCTCTGGGTAATAAGACACACAACTGAATCTCAGCTGTTGGCCAGAAAAAACATGAATGGTAAAGGAAGTGAAAATAGTGGATAAATGTCACTTGTGTTCTAACCTATGAATTAGCCTCTGACTTGTCAGGGGATGGTAGGATGAGTGTATTGAGTTGTCACTTCTTTTCTTTTTTGGATTTAAAAACCAGCAAGAACTTTTGAGAGAGTGCTGGGATACTTACACAATCCACAACCATTTAAAAACATTAATGTATAACAAATAAGTAATTATTAGGAGAATCATCAGTGATGGAAAGAATTTGTTAAAACTTTAAATCAGTGGTTCTGAACCTTCCTAATACTTCAACCCTTTACTAAAGTTCCTCATGTTGTGGTGACCCCCAACCATAAAATTTTTTTTATTGCTAGTTTATAAGTATAATTTTGCTACTGTTATGAATACTAATGTAAATATCTGATATACAGGATACATGATACATGACGCCTGTGAAAATGTTGTTTGAACCCCAAAGGGGTTGTAATCCACAGGTTGAGAACTGCTACCTAAACGTGATATAATATTCTGAGTTCTCTTTTTTCCTTTTATTGAAAATAGATTTATTTCTCATTCAATGCATCCTGATTATGGTTTTCATTCCCTCTTCTCCTCCCAATTACTTGACACTTTCTCTCACTCACACTCTGATCTATTCCCTTTTTGTTTCTCATTGGAAAACAAAATGGCCTGTAATGGACAATAAAATAACATAATAATATTGAAATATAATATGATATAAAAAAACCTCTAACACGTTGAAGTTGGACAAAACAAATAGAAGGGAAAGAGTGTGGTGATATTTTGTTTGTGCTCTAACGAATAAAGCTTGTCTGAAGATCAGAGGATGGAACTAGCCATTAGAAAACCATAGAGGTCAGGCAGTGGTGGCACACACTTTTAATCTCAGCACTTGAGGGGAGGAAGCAGGAAGAACAAGGCCACCCCAAGCTACACAAGGTTGATCTAGTGTAAAAGATAAAAAAGCCAGGCAGTGGTGGCACACACCTTTGATCCTGGCACTTGGGGTCTCATGCCTTTAATTCTAGCACTAGGGAGGTGAAGACAGAAAATGATATGGCTGGGCAGGGAAAGGAAGTGATAAAGTGGGAAGAGTGAGGAGCTCAGCTTCCTCTAAGACTGAGAAGTCAGGGAGGTAAGAGGTGGCTATGGCTTGCTCCTTTGTCTCTCTGAACTTTCAGCATTTACCCCTATATCTGATCTGGGTTTTTATTATTAAGACCAATTAGAATTTGTGCTACAAAAGAGCCCTAGAAAAAGCACATAAACTGGCACCAAGTCATTCAAACACTCAGGAATTCCATAAAAGGACTAAACTGGAAGCCAAAATATATTTGCAAAGGACCTGGTGCAGACTCATATAGGCCATATATATATTGCCTCAGTGTCTGTGAGTTCCTATGAGCTTGATCATGTTGATTTAGTGGGCCTTATTTTCTTGGTGTCTTCCATGTCCTTTGGCTTGTAAGACTGGCTCTTTCTGCTTCCTCTTTCAAAAAATTTCCACAACCGTGAGGGGTGGGATTTGATGATGCCATCCTGTTTAGGGCTGAGTGTTCCAAGGCTTCTCGCTATGTATAGTATTGTAGTGTCTGCCTGCAGGTCTTTGTATTTATTCCCATCTGCTGCAGAAGGAAGCTAGTTGTTAGAGATAAAGAATACAAAGGAGTATTCACCAATCTGATTACCAGGGTAGGCCAGTTCAGGCTCCCTCTCCATTATTGCTAGTATTCTAATCTGGGGTTGACCTTGTGGATTCCTGGGAATTTACCTAGCACCAGGTTTCTCCCTAACCCCATAATGTCTCCCTCTATCATGGTATCTCTTTCTTTTTTTTAAAATTATTTATTTATTATGTATACAGAAGCCTGCATGCCAGAAGAGGGCACCAAATCTCATTATAGATGGTTGTGAGCCACCATGTGGTTGCTGGGAATTGAACTCAGGACCTCTGGAAGAGCAGTCAGTGCTCTTAACCTCTGAGCCATCTCTCCAGCCCCATGGTATCTCTTTCATTGCTTCTCACTCCATCCATCCCCCAGCTGGATCATCCCCTTCCCTCATGTTCTCATCCCCTTCTCCCCTTCCCTCTATTGCCTGCCCCTCATATCCAGTTTACTCATGGAGATCTCATTTGTTACCCCTTCCCAAGGTGATTCATGTATCCCACTTAGGGTCCCCCTTGTTTCCTAGCTTCTCTGGATCTGTGGGTTGTAGTCTGATTATCTTTCTCTTTACATCTAGTATCCACTTATGAGTGAGTACATACCCTGTTTGTCTTTCTGAGTCTGAGTTGTCTCACTCCACAGAGCCTTCATCCAGTAACTGTTGGAAGCAGATGCAGAGATCCACAACCAAGCACTAGGCTGAGCTCCAGGAGCCAAGATGAAGAGAGGGAAGGGGGATTACATGAGCAGGGGAGTCAAGATCATGATGGGGAAATATGCAGAGACAACTGAACCAAGCTCATAGGAACTCATGAACTTCAGACTGACACCTGTAGAACCTTCGTGGAACCAGCCTAGATCCTCTGTATATGGGGGACAGTTTTGCAGCTGGGTCTGTTTGGGAGGCCCCTGGCAGTGTGATCAGGATCTATCCATGGTGCATGAGCTGGCTCGTTGGATCCTGTTACCTATGGTCAGATACCTTGCTTACATTTGATGGAGGGGCTCAGTCCTGCCTTAACTGAATATACCAGGTTTTTCTGTCCCCCCATGGGAGGACTTGCCCTTTTGAAGGAGGGGATGGGGGTAAGTCATGGGGGAAGTGGGGTGGGGAGCAGGAAGAGGGATGAGAGCAGGATCTGTGCTTTGTTTGTAAAATGAATAATTTTTTTAAAATAAAAAACAAAAAATATAAGTAATACAGGAAAAAAAAACATACAAAGGAGACCACTAGTACAGAGGCCTTTGTGAGGACTGTAGTCTAGGAACCCAGTGAGATGAATCAGACAGTGAGATAGTAATGTACAGGTAATAGAAGATACATCTCAACCCTGACATTTAACACATGGGAAGTTTGTATCTTCCTGAGGGAGGAAAATTTGTGGAAAGTTAAGGAGCTTCTGTGGTTTGTCAATACTCCATTCTAATATGAGACATGTATGTATTGAAACAGTATGAGCAGACATGTTTGCTGGATATCCTGCCAGAACTGAGGGGCTAGCTGTAGCAGAAGGCTCCACATGCTTTAGCATGTCCCAGTTACCTCCTTTGTGTGAGCTGAGTTTGTCAGTATAGGCTACTCCTTCAAAACCTACAGCAGGAATAAACAGTGGTCCCACAGCCATAGGAGCACCCCACAGTATGACAGATGGATGGCTTGTGGAGAATAAAAGTGGAGTAAGGAGGTTTGATTTGGAGAGATTGGCCAAGTTTCATCTCTTGATTAATGTCATAAGAAAGGCAATGAAACCAGGGGACTGAAGAAAGCTGACAACTTGAGTGCAATTTTCAGGACAAGGCTCATTTTTATCACATCTACTTTGATAACAGTTATGTGATCACAGTTCGGCAGAGAAGCCTGCTTTACAGGCCAGCCTGCCCAAGATTGTATGAAGCACAACAATGTCATTTGTCTTCAGGATAATATCTGATATGGGGGAACATCATTTATCCTATTATTCTCTAGAAATTGAGGAATGTCACAGGAATTGCTGTGTTCCTATTCAGGTTTCTTTTTTCACATTTCAAATTCCTTTCTGTGAAATATCAACATTGATGTTTCCAAGCACATGCCACAGATTTATTATATTATCACACAACCTCTATTGTAAGCTCAACTCTGGATGTCACAGTGTTCTACATCTATGATATTCTCTTCAGAATGACTCTATTGAAAAACAGTAGGTGTAGATTTTATGATTTGCTGAAGCTTGCTTATATTTCATTGTAGTAACTGCTTATTTGCAGAATATCAAGACCCACTGGTACTTGCTTTGAGAAGACAAAGATCCTGTTGACCCCTGGCAAAATGTTTATAACCCTTGAGTGTTTCACAATGTTGGGGAATGGTAACAGACCTTAGAGCAATTAACAAAGTAATTCAGCCAAATGCTTCTCCAGGCCAAATGCCTCTCCAGGGCAAATGCCTCT
>CABHPR010138359.1:0-42076 GCA_902168415.1 Peromyscus melanophrys
GACTAAATCTCTGAAACTATAAGCAAGTCTCCAATTAGATGCTTTCTTTTATAAGTGTGGTCATGGTGTCTCTTCACAGCAATAGAACAATAACTAAGACAATCAGTAACTAACCAACAAAAACTATCTATGTACGGAGGAGTAACATGATAAGAAAAGGAAATGGAGGTAACTGGAAAGTACATATTACCATATCTGTATATATATATATGTATTTTCTTTTTTTTCTAAAATCTATTCTTTGAACTTGGATTAAGCTAGTTCAGATTGACTTTCTGAAAAGCGAAAAACAAAACAAACAAACAGAAAGTCCTCAAACTATTTCCAAGTGTCATCTTACACCTGATTTTGAGCATTTTTCTTTATTTGTAACTGATTCAACCAGGCAGAAATAACTCCTCAAATTAAAAATTACTCTTGACTACTTCAAATGAATAGAAGCATATAAAGTTACATTGAATGTCACAATTGAATCCAAGTGTAGCGGTCTGGGGGAGCCCAAACTTTGTAAAAGCTAACAATGAGGCAGTTAACATCTAATTGGCAAAGAAAGTCTTTTAGAGTAACTGAGGAATGGTGGAAACTGTCAGACATATGATGACATTCTTCTGATTCCAATGGGACCAACTGCCATTAATTTATTACTAGAGATTTTGTCATCTCTCTGTCTGAAATTCAGGTCTGGGCTATAGGATGTCTTCTTTACCTGTATTATTTACAATAATACATTCTACTCTAAGACCAGCCTTTGGTTTAAAAGTCACAGGTCTGTTCCACAGCTCCAGGTAGTGCTGTGTTTGTGCTCACAACCCAGACATGTTTTCCTGCTAAGCCAGCAGAACCGTAAAAACAGCATTATTGGTGGGCCAAGAAAATCTGCCCCACCACGATAAAAAGTAGTTTGCATTCTGAGGAATGTTCTTTAGCATGGACTATGTTAGTTTTAATCTTTGAAATTAAGCTATAATTACATTATTTCCATTTTCTCTGCTCCTTCCGGTTTCTTCCATGCACACCTGCCCTTGCTCTATCTCAAATTTATGTTCTCTACTTCCTTAATTGTTACATAGATTCTGTGTTTGAGCAAGTGTTATTTCCTGTTCAGGTTAGACAGCTCAGAAACATATAACTAAAGCCCTGCAGCTTGAGTACAAGTAATATGTTCTCACAATTGACAGGTGATAAAACATCAGTATTACTATGCTTTTATTATATTGTGTCAGATCCCCACCCAGCAGACTCAGGAAGAAAATCAGATTGTCAGAAGTGACAGCAGGGAGAGGCAACTCAGGTTGCCAGGCCACTGGGAGTGACATTAGTCATGTCCCAGCAGGTGCCAGCTGGTTTAGCAGTCAGGGGCTGCCAGGCCACATAAGGATCATATCCTTGGGAGTGCCAGCAGATGAAGCTCCCAGGTCATTAGGAAGGAATTCTGCCACTGATGGCAAAGGCCAGAAAAGGACCTTAAACTGTGAAATCCTTTTTAAGAGGTCTAAGTTGAACTTATTTTTTAAGGATCAATGTAATAGGTTTTATTATTTTTCCTCCTTTTAATACTAAATTGTCCTCTAAGATGTCAAATTGTATATTTTATGAGCAATGTTTTGGTAGGTACCCACAATCATAATGTGATTTCCTTGAGTGTTTTTTTTTTATCTGTTTTACATATTCACTACAGTTTCCCCTCCCTCCTCCTGTTCCTTCCCCCACCTCCCTTCTATCCTGCCCCCATCCGTGCCTTATCTGTCTCCATTCAGAAAGGGTCAGGTCTCCCAGGAGAGTCAACAAAGCATGGCATATCAAGTTGAGGCAGGACCAAGCTCCACACCTGCAACAAGGTTTGGGAGGCAACCCACCATGGGGATTGGGTTCCCAAAAGCCAGCTCAATCACCAGGGAAATGTCCTGATCCCACTAGTACAAGACCCACAAACAGACCAATGTACACAATTATCACACACACGCAAAGGGCCTATGTCGGTCCCATGTGGGCTCTCTAGCTATCCATACAAAGTTGGTGAGCTCATCGGAGCTCTGTGGGTTCCCCTGTCCTAACTTTGACCCCCCTGGCTCTTACAATCCTACCTTTCTCTCTTCAACAGAACTCCTGGAGCTAGGCCCAGTGCTTAGCTGTGGATCTCTGCATCTGCTTCCATCAGTTACTGGATGAATGATCTCTGATGACAATTATGATAAATCATCAATCAGATTATGGAAAAAGTCTACCTAGATGCCTCTCAACCAGAGAATGGATAAAAAAAATGTGGTGTATTTACACAATGGAGTACAACAAATGCAAAATAATATCATGACAGTATGTACACATAGGTACATTTATATGTGTATATGTTTCTCTGTTACACAGATGAAATCTTGGTTTCATATATAACCTTGACTTGTTTTTTGTAGCTAAATTTTTCTTCATAAAATAAATTTTGATCATAATTTTGCTTTTGTATCATGTTTTACTTTTGTTTGTTTGTTAGAAAGAGAGAAAAAGAGGGAGAGAGAGAGAGAACACAATTGGGTGGGTAGAGACCTTGACATTTGATGGAAGACATGGCATTCTGACTGGGATATCAAAAAAAAAAGGCATACTAAATGTTTTTAAGTTAAATGATCCAATCAGTTGACAATCCACCTGGCCATATAAAAGAAGTTGCTCTTACAAGGAAATTTTCTGTTTTCAAAATATGGCAAATCAGTGTATCATAAAACCCTGTCTTCCTTTTTTCTCTTTTCTTTTTTATTTCATCTTACATATTCCTCATTAATAGCAATAAGGACAACTCATAAAAAATGAATTTTAAATATTATTTTTGCTAATTTAATACAAATTTTACTTGAAATTTTATGCTTTTCTTCTACAAGGTGATTTTATTAATTATAAAATGTATCAGTTTTGAAAAGAAATATTAATTTCAGTGTTCTAACATTATCAACATGTGCTTTGAAATTTTAAGACACGGTAAGGTATCAGCATAAACTTGTCATTGATCATTTTTAACAATCTTTTTGTGCACAGAAATAATTAAAATTAGCCCAATGAAACATTAATATTCAGGATCTGGTTTTGACCCTTTTAAATAGTATAAGAAAATTCACTAACCAGTGACATACAGCAACAATCTATGTGAAGTTTTGTCTGCATCATAATTCTTGAACTATTCTGCACCATTTTTGTACTCGTGATCATTTACTTTTTTACATAGTATTTCATGCTATCATTATAAAATATGGCATTATGCTTAATCTAATCTCATCTCTTATACACCTATGTGTGTTTGGTGAATTATTAAAATTAATTTTAATTTTGTCTTCTTTATGTTTCAATTTAGCACAGAAAATTTATGCTTACATAATTAAGTCATACCCCATAAAACACCTATACTTGGATATGTGTCATCACAAAAAAGGTAATTTTGTCCAAAAGAGTCATCTTGTAATAGGTAATATGTTATTGTAAGATTTTTCACTTATAGCCTATAGGCAGTGGCTTTATCAATTTCAGAATTGCTATATTTTTAATCATATTTGATTTGTAACATGTTTTAATCAACATATCATATACATACTATAAATTCACCCTTTAAAAAACAAAACTAAGCATTTTTAGACCTAGCAATAGTCACCACTATTTAATTTGTGATTCCAAAAAGAAATGCAGTACTTTGTATCTGTCACTCCATTTCTCTTTCTGCTACTGGCGTTTACCAAGTCATCTCCACTGGAGGGTGTGAGAGATGACACTTCCAGAGCAGAGATTCAAAAACCGTTTCTGCAACACCATATGGGGAAAATAATTGACTGTGGGGATATTGAAAATTTTACAAGAGAGAATTTAGTTTTCAGCAGTCAATAGTGGATTCAAAATCAAACATGTAATAAATCTGAAGTGTTTCTAGCAAAGCTACCAGGTGTTATGTCATGGGACTTGATTGAAGCCTTGGACCTAAACACACAAGCAGGACACTGCGCCATTTGTTCTGCAGATTGATGCTATAACATACAATGCCAACTGTGACTATCAATGCACCACCACTAAGATTGGGACTGTTGTACTCTAAGACTTGGAGTATTTTAATGTACACACAAAGTTTTCTGTGTTAAAGAAAAAGAATGCCTTAGTTATAAACATTCAAGTGTTAATACCAGCATTCCCCATCACAGAAATATCAAATCTATGCATCTTTGGATTAGATGGGGACTGAGTGTTTGATTTTACAAATTTCATTTGAGTTGCTGATTTGAGTTTTAGAAAAGTAACTCCTTCCATGAATTTGGGTTTGTGATTGTGGCAGAATTTCCAGTGATTTCTGAATTGGCCCTCTTATTTCTGCCACATTGAACTGCATATTTATGTGTGGCAGTACTCTCAGCCTTGAGATGAAATAACAACTTAAAAATATTAATTATGTTGTGTATCCTCCAGTACCATATGCTTAGTCAATTTCTCATTCTTCATGTCGAAACAAACAAGCATATTCATTTTACTGATTTGAAGATATATTTTCTTCAATAATACAATTATATGTGTACACAATATTTTAAGATTTCCTTTTGTTTTTGTTTTTTTGAGACAGGGTTTCTCCATGTAGTTTTGGTGCCTGTCCTGAATCTCGCTCTATAGACCAGGCTGGCCTCGAACTCAAGAGGTCTGCCTGGTTCTGCCTCCCGAGTGCTGGGATTAAAAGCATCCACCACCGCTTCCTGGCTTAAGATAATTTTTTTTTTAATTTTTTTCATCAAAGCATGATATAAAATTTTTGAGGTGCAAGTGGAAATGTATAGGAAACCTCTATAAAGAATTGAAGAGAAACCAGAAGAAAGTGAACATAGGCTTCTAACAACATGTATATACTTAGATAAAAATGTATATGTTGGGAGACAGAAGTGAACCAAGTGCCATGAGTCTTTGTCTTTTGAGACACTTTACAAGGTAGGCAAAGAAAGTATTCTGCTTGGATGACATACTCCTTTGGTTTGAAACCTGTACTACATCACCAAAGAACAGAGGAGGAATAATTTTTGACATCTTACTGCTGTTAAATTCTGTGTAAGTAAAAGCCATTCTCCAAGATTTGAACACTAGAGTATGTTCTTCAGATAGAAGGAAAATTAAAGGACATTTATTTGGTTTCAGTTTACCCTTTATCTCTGAATCATCAATGAGCTCACCTGTCTGTTCAGATCACCATTAACCTCACACTACCTTTCCCAAGATTTCCCTGGTTCATTTCTAAGAAGTAGTGGCAAGAGTATAAAGATGGCTTTTTGAAAGTTCAGTGTTTGATGGTTTTTATCAGCCTCTTCAAGAATCTATCATGTCTTCTAATTTTCTGAGTAGAGTTCTTGTCTACTTCAACATTTCCTACAGTCCCTGAAAAGGATTATTCTATTTTGATCTCTAGTAGTATTTATGGTCTAACATTTCCTATACATTGAGTCAAAATCTAATAACGTGATATTTTTGAACTTTATAATTGATAAGTTAATACTTCATTCCTTTTAGTGGTTGATTGTGGTGATATTTTATTTGTGCTCTAACAAATAAAACTTACCTGGAGATCAGAGGACAGAGTCAGCCACTAGATTAGACAGTAGTGACACACACCCTTAATCCTATCACTCAGGAGGCAGAGATCAGTCTGGATTTCTGTAAGTTTAAGGTCACACTGGAAACAGCCAGGGAGTGGTGGCACACACCTTTAATCCCAGGATATGAGATCTCATGTCTTTGCTTGGGAAGGATACATTCCTTTAATCTAAGGAAGGGATGACAGGAAGCAGAAAAGTATATAAGGCATGAGAACCAAGAACTATAAGCCTTTTTAGCAGCAGTTCAGCTAAGACCCTTTTGGGTGAGAACTCAGAGGCTTTCAGTCTGAGGAAACATGATCAGCTGAGGAGTTATTGAGGTGAGGTTGGCTGTGGCTTTTTCTGTTTCTCTGATCGTTCAGCTTTTACCCCAGTATCTGGCTCTGTTTTTTTTTTTCTTAATAAGAATATTTAAGATTCATGTTACACTTGATTAATAACAAATTATATTTATATGCAAATTCTATCAACATATCAGGTAGAAAGTATAGATTATTTCAACTTTGAGGATCTAAAAGTAATTATACTACGCCTATTTCCTATGGGTATATTTTTAATTTTCTTTGTGTTTCTAGCTAGCAGGAAAACTGCACCATTATATTTTGGCTGATAATTTTTCAGAATTACGACTATATCTCAGTTAGGTTCACGTAGTTAATCTATTATTTTAAAATATTTTACTGAACTTTTTTTGTTGAAAGGAAAGCACAGATAAAAGAAACTAAGGCAGACAGAACTCTAGTATGTAAACTGTTGCCTGGCTCTGTTTCACTTTACTAGCTAAACTGGTTTCTGATAAAACCTGTTCATTAAGCGCTTATCATCTAGTTTTTCATAAGGAGCTTGTTTAGTTTGTATGTTATTTATCTTTTCCCTTCATGTGTCTTAAATGTGCTCCTCACAGCAGCCTTGTGAGAGATGATGGGCTACTTATGAGTTTAGAGAAGGAGATTGGGTCTTTAGGAGTGATACTCTTATTAGAGTGGATTAATGCATTTCTCCCAGTATAGTCAGGTCATTCCCATAAGAGTGAGTTATTGCAAAAGAGCAGGTCTCATCCTTCAGCCTACCACAGCTTTCTTACCTAAGTGAGATCCCTTTGAAGGTAGAAATGGACATCTCATCTATTAGATCTTTCTTTTAAGCTTTGGTTAAATTATTCTTTGTCAACTGCAATTCATCACTTCAGTTAGCATACAGCTGCAATGGTCAACATTTCTGTGTTTGGCTGCATTGATAAGACTATTTACATTCAGGAAGCTTTGAGTCTTTTAAAATTAAGGCAGCTTTCCAAATAGAGTCTTCCAGGCAAACACCAAAGCAATAAAATAAGGAAAATCCTTGAGGACTGAGGCTGGGAAGGAACCTTCTTCCAGTGTGCACACCCCTTTTCCCCACTGACAAGCTGATGGATGTGTGCCAAGAATTCAAATGTCTTGTTTATAAGAAATCACAGTTAGAAAGGGAGGCTTGGATACAGGACAAACTTAAACACTATGAAATACACCAGTGATTTTAGCATTCAATTTTTTCTTGAATGAATATGTTTAATACTGCTGAAAAAAGTGGATAGTTAAGAATTCTGAAAAGTCAATTTTGATTTTTGGTTTTTGTTAGTTTAAGGTTGTATTGTCATATCTTTTGTGAAGGAAAGAATTCTCAGAGCTTTTTTACTCTAGCCTGCTGGTGATATCAGGCTATGTACTTGGGCAATACCAAAATATATTCTTATGACTCTGCTTAATTGTTTTTATATGCAGCTGTGTCTGGCATTATCATTTTTCTCAGTACTTATTATATTGCCAGTATAGACTTTGCCCAGATTTTATTTTACATGTAAGATTGTATATTTAACTTACTTAAAATTTACTTACCACTTACTATGCACTTTTTCTTTTAAATATTTATACTTATATATTTTTTTCTTTTAAATATTAATATTTTTATTATTCTTAGGAAAGAGAAGTTATTTGACTCGTAACACATATTATATTTTCCTTTAAATTAATTAATTAAATCCAATACTTTCAAGGTATACAATATTTAACTGCAATTGCTATTTATTGCAAATTTTAGAATTTTGTTTCATCTTTGGTGAGAATTATTTGAAGGTATTTTGACTAAATTTAGCAAAGAGAAGAAGGTATTATACAGTAATGGGGAACTTGTATACTCGGCTGAAAGCCTAAAGTTGTAGTTTCTAAAAATAAGCAGAACCTGTGTAGAGCAACTATAGAGGAAAATAAATCACGTTAGTGGCAGGTCAATACTGTGCTGATCTGGATGTACTCTTTTTCTTACTATCGGCCACATTTCCTATTCTTATTTTCTCCCCTCTAATTTTTTTCCATTTTATTTGACAATTTTCAGTATAATATGAATTTTCAGATCTTAATATACTAATCACATTAAATGGCTATTTTCTGTGTTTTTTTTATAATCTATGCAGTTAATATATTTTGACCACGTTTTTAAAATTTGTGTGACTAATTAGTTGATTTCCTTTCTTTCCCCACTGGGTACTTTTAAAACCTGTTAAAAAATGTGATATGTATCAATTTTAGTATCTCAATTTTTGTAGGCACAGAACAATAAATAAAGGGAACCAGGATAAAGAAATGTCAAATAAAGAATGCCTTTCTTCTTTTCTGCTATTGTTAATTTTTTCAAGAAGTCTAATAGTTCTTGATTGTCATTTTAAAGGGCCAGTGTTTCTGTTCTCAATCAGCCCCCCTTTCCTTACTCTGTTTTACCTGAAGAATTGTTTTGCTGTTTAGATTGATTCAAGATTGTCCTTCCTCTTTTAGCTTAGATTGCAATCATGACTTTATTATTATTAATAATTATTGTGATCATTACTGTTCTGTTTAAAATGACAACGGTGAGGGGTAAAGAGCTAGAGTTCCTTGCACTCTGTCAAGACACTCACAACCACTTGTAACTACAACTCCAAATGATCTGATGCCCTCTTCTGGCCTCCAGGGGAATGCACTTGATACACAAATGGACACACAGACACACACACACACACACACACACACACACACACACACACCTTACAAACAATGAAACATATCTTTTTTATTTAAAGATGACAACTGTTTATAGAAATTGTGGATTCTATTTCTTTGTAAGACCCTATGATGGTCCAAAGGTCGGCTCATCAAATTTCAGCACACTTTTGATCCAGTGGTCCAAATCTATAAGACTGAACGAAAGACAGACTCCAAGTGCCTGGAACAATCATGTCACCATGACCTTCAGGGGGTAGGAGAACTCAGCACACATTATCTTTTACCTTGCTCAGAACAGACATTAAGTTACATATATATCAGGTCTTCCCGTGGACCAGGCAGCTTTGAGCTGAAGCTGTATGTTTAGTTCCTCTCTCTTTGCTTTTCTATCTCCTTTCCTGTTTCAGTTCTAATTTATTCATTTTTTGGTAAACTGTAACAAAATTATTTAACTCATGATATGGGCAATCAGTAGATTAAGATAGTTAATAATACAGTAATAAAGAATCTAAAACTATTGATAAATAATTTATATAAAGAAAGAACATTAGGGAATTTAAAAGTAACCTTAATTACTGTGCCACAAGATTGAGAATCAATTTCCAATACTACAAAATAAATAGCTCTAAATTTATTCCAGTATTAGAATTCATCAAACTCAAGTTTTATCTTCATGAACTAATGGAGTTGCAAGGCAAAATAAAAAAAAAAAGTGTTGCTGCTCTCAAGTACTTAAGCAAACATCATAGATTATATAGTAAATATTATTTCCTGATATGTCTACCATACTTGAACTTACTCTGACATTTCAAGGAACATGTTGTAGAAAATTATAATGCAAATTTAGCTTAAATGGACTACTGTCATTATTTAAATTCACTCAATTAAACTGTATTAGCTATCAAATATATAAAACAATCCTCTAAAGCCTTCACACACATCCTAATCTCAAATTATTGAGTACTTTTCCTGTCTTTCTGAAAAGAATTCAAGACCCAATATCCCTTCTTTAATCTAAGCATGAAGACAGATTATTAGCAAGTTAGCTTTACTTGTTAGTTGTTAATCAGCAAGTGCACTCAAACCAAAGTCCCGCAAAGAAAGCATGCTTTTGTAACAAGTGCCTCTGCTGCTAGCAGTCAGCCCACAGCTGCGACTAACTAACTCACTGGGATGTCTCTTGAGGCATCTCTTCTCTTTTGTTTGGAACAAAGCTATTTCACTGACATTCATTGCAATCTCAGATTCAATGTCAAGTTTCAATTAAATACCTTGCCTCGGGGACTGTCATATGACTCAATTCTACCATAGGTAATTTTAAAGATGTTGCATGGGGGACTATGAAAGAAAAGTTTTCACTTTTCTCACATTTCAGCCACAATATGTTCTCTTCCCTCTGGGCTGTAAAGTTTTAGATAATAACAACTCTAGCTACCAATTAAGTTTTATGAAAGAAATGTGAATTTTGGACAACAGAGGAAAATAAATATGAATTTATAGTTTATGCAACATTGCTAATAAGATCAATACTTGAATTACTTAACTTTCATTTCTTGTGCATTGAAACTAAATTAATTTCAAATACAACTCATTTTACATTTCTATGATCTATAAACTGTAGATGTAACCAACTGCCTTATTAAATAAGAGACACAGAGCCAATGTAAAGATGAAAACCAAAGAGGTCAGAGCTAAGAGTCTTACCCGCTTTCCGCCAGCTAGCCTCTCCCGCCAAGAGACCTCTCCGAAAAGGACTACTTCCTGTGCGTTTGACTTTAAATAAGAGTTCTGTTCTGCCTTCTCATTGGTTGTAAACCCAACTATGTGACTGCCTCGTCACTGCCTGTCTGTACAGACCTCCAAGTCTTCTATGGTTGGTATTGAGATTAAGGGCGTGTGTCTCCAATGCTGGCTGTATCCTTGAACACACAGAGATCTACCTAGTTCTGCTTACAAAGTGCTGGGATTAAAGGCGTGCACCACCACCGCCCTGGCTTTCGCTATGGCTTGCTAATAGCTCTGACCTCTAGGCAACTTTATTTATTAACATACAAATAAAATCACATTTCAGTACAAATAGAATACCACTATAATAAACAGATATAATTTATATTATATAACATAAAATGCTTTTGATTTAGTAATTACAAAATCAATGATGTATGAATTTTACATATATAAATGTTTTTACAGTGGTGGTTAATTTCTGTAACCATAAAGATTTTAATTGTCTATCTTTGTCTTGCTTGACATACTTCAACATACTTTTAAATTTATGTATTAATTAGTAATATCTAATTTCATTAAATATTTCCTGAATTGCATTTGTACTAGGATATATATTTATCCTGAGAAATTTGGTAATGAACAAGGATGAAAGCTCTGACTTCTTACTTCTTTTATTTGGGTGTGAAGATGAAAAGAAGCCAGCTAAAACCACGTAGACCATGGAAATATGTTTTCTATAAATGGAAACATCATAACCAACCCCATACTTTGTACAATCAATACACAGTAAGATGAAAAATTATAAAACATGGAAAAGTACACTATGTTAATTAGTTTGACATGCTAAGAAAAATAATATAGAGAATGCTTAGAGGCATTAATTTTTAAGTAAGAAAAACTTTGGCTCATAGTTTGAGAACATAGGGCACCATGGCGAGGAAGCCATGACAGTAAGAGTATGAGGTGGCTGTCACACTGCCTTGTCAGAACACCAAAAGGATGTTAATGCTAGGAGGAATTATTTACTTTTTTTTAAATTTTTTTTGAGACAGGATTTCTCTGTGTCATTTTAGTGCCTGTCCTGGATCTCACTCTGTAGACGAGGATGGCCTCGAACTCATATAGATCACCTGGCTCTACCTCCCAAGTTCTGGGATTAAAGGCATGTGCCACCACCACCTATTTTTTTTTCCTTTTTAATCATTAAGATTATAAGAGTTTAATAATAGTTTAAAGACATGTGGAATGTCATATAGTAGTCTTATTTTAAAATATACAATATACATATTAATTTTACTCTAATATTTCAATTTATTTCTTTAAATATATATAACTTTTCTTATCTTTTTACTGCAAGAAATGTATCAACATCTCAAGTTTTGGTTTTTGCATGCAATACACCCATGAAATCTATAATAAAATGTTTTTTATCTGCAGAGAATCTGTTTTCTTCTGTACTACAGTTGATGTCACACTCCCATGAGCACAGTAGAGATATTTATGTGAGATAAATTGAGAATTTTCTCATTAGAACTCTATTTCACCAGATTAATTTCCACAACACCATTGACTAAACAGAAGTCTCATTAAAACTGTTAATAAAAAATGTTAAGTATAAAAGAAGACTCAGGCGACACACTGTCATCTGGCCGAGCCTATTTGCCGTTCACCCGGCTTGGCAACGGTCAGTTGAATGCTGTGTAGTTATTCAAGGTGTTTTGAAACTCAGTGTGTCCCTTCCTGCAGCACTGAGTGCACTTTCCCATTAAGTTATTTTCAGTCGTTCACGCGGCGTTCCAGAGACTAGATGTTAATTATCTGTTGCTACAACTTGGCTCATAGCAACTTTTGACAAGAATGAGAATATCATCCAAGTATGAGAAGCTAATTATCACAGTCAATATCCTGTGGGTAAATCAGGGGTAAACAAATGTCTGTGATGCCACAGTAAAATTGCAACCTCTTTCATTACAGTTAGTAAGTCTGGTAGTGTAGATATTTATTAATTAAAAATATCTCTATAAAATCTACCTGCAGAGCTTAAAAGGAAAGGGACATAATTTCCCTGTAAGTCCTTCACCAGAATGTAGAATGACCATGATTCAAAAAGATGGCTTGTCTTCACGAAGTGAAATCATATCTAAACACGTTAAACGATTTGTTTTGTCTTTTTCATTTATTTTTGGCAAAGGTATATAAAATTTAAACAGGTATTTTCTCATAATCTATGAACGTATTTAAAACTATGCATAATCACTGATCTATTTTTATGATTTTATGATGTGTGGGGCTATGTTATATCAGTTTACATATTCTTCTGAACTATACTAGTCAAAAAACGATACCTTTTAGTTTTTAATGTTTAATAATTTAGATTATTAAACAGTAGCAATTAAATGAATACAAACTGTTTATGAAACTCTGGTCTCCACACTTACGGACATATGCTCACACATCCACATACACAGGTATATTTGTCCACATATACAACACTTACAAAAAATTAGTAGTATGTAAAATCTCTAAAACATACAAAGTCATTGAAAGTGGTGTCATGCAGGAATAAGCACCAATGTACAAATCATGACATACGCTGGCATAAGAAATTCTGAAGAGAAAAAATATTCCATAGTAGGAGAGTATTTTTAACCATTTTAAAGAAAGGAAAACCATTACAATTTAAAATTAATTTAAAAAATTCTAAAATAGTGAAAAACTAAAAAGTTCAGGTAACAGTGTATATTTCTATCATCACACAGAAAAAAATCAAATTAAGAGTTTAAAATACATGTAAATAGCCTTGTAACTTTTGCATGTTTGGTACTGTAAATATCCAGAGCAAAAACAAGAATAATTGTGATAGAGTAAACATATGTGCCTTATAAGATATAACCCAGATGTCACTCTCCCATTGCTCAATAGGAAAATACAAAATTATCAATGGAAAAAGCTACTTGCATTCAAAATTATAAGTCACATTTTGAGGCACAATGGTCCTCATAATATTTCATTTCTGAGATGATTTTCATAGTCTTCGTCAGAAAATGAATTCTTCATAAAAATTTTAAAATTAGGTTCTTTTCTTATTTGTCTAGATTCCTTTTTGCTGCTATGATAAAACACTGAGACCAAAAGCAACTTATGGTTTTATTTAGCTTACAATTACAGGTCACTGTTACCATTGAGGGAAGTCAAGACATAAATTCAAGGCAGACACTTGAAGGTAGACCAGCTTGATATTTCACATAGTTTTAGTTCTAAACGAGGAACTCAATTCACAAGCAAAGATATGAAGTAAGAGAACATGGAGGATGCTGCTGGCTGGCTCATGCAGGCTTAGGCTCAGCCAGTTTTCTTGTGTTGCCCAGGACCACTCAGCTGGGGAAGGTTGTTGCCTACAGAAGGCTAGCCCATCTTATATCAATTAACAACAAGACAATTCTTCATAGACGTTCCAGATATGTGCACACATGATTCGAATCTAGTCCATGTCTCAGTGAAGATTCTCTGCTCATGTTGTTTGACTGTGTCTAGTTGATAGTTCAAGCTAACCACAGCATGAATGTGTTTTAAATTGCTACTGTCTTATTAGTTTATGTGTCAGGGTTGGTGTGGAATTTGTTTTTATGTGTCAGGATTCTGCTTCCTCTGTGTATTTAACGAGATTTCTTTTCTATTTACATGAAGAAACAACAGTGGGTGCTAGGGGAGAATAATCTGTTCCTGTGAGAAAGAGCTACTCAAAAAGAGTGACTAGCTTTAAATATCTGATAATTTTCAACTGCCATATTTGTTATAATAACAATTTTTAAAATAGATCTAATTAATATGCTAACTCTTTATTATGAATATAAACACAACCTAGGAACAGGACATTCAAACTCAGATTATTTACATTGCATCACACACACATATATATATATGTGTGTACACATATATTTATACATATATTAGTATATACATTTATATACACACATAAATTTATAATATAATTTAATAATATGCATGTATGTATCTATTTAATAATAAACATGTGTACATATATAGATATTTAATTGAGATAGTTAATTAATATAGATAATTTAATCAAGCTAAGTGTGGTAGTATATGTTTTTTGTTACAGCACTTAAAAGGCAGAGGCTAGCAGATCTCTGTGAATTTCAGGCCACTCAGTAAGTCCATCTCAAAAACTAACAGAGGAATAAATATATATATATATATATATTACAAAATGAAAATTATTTTTGGCTTAAACCAAACATGTGTTCCCTCCCATTTCAGAGGAGAAACACTTAATGTATTTTGTGAAGTGATCTTTAAAACTGTATTATAATCATAGTTGATAATTTTCAAAGAGTTACATATTGACATCTTTAATTCAATGTATATATAACCATCTGATTAACCTAACCCAGAAATTCTTACAAGTTTAAGTTGAACACAATATATTCTCTATTTCAAATATATTGAGGGGTATAGCTTAATATATTGAGGGGTATAGCTTAATTTATGATGTTTATATGCAAACACAAGCTTGTGAAGGTACAGCTCTATAAGCATGTGTTTATATGGAGGCCAGTGAACAACTTTGGAGAATTATTCTCAAGAACGGTGTATTCTTCCTTTTCAATAGCATCTTTCATTGTCCTGGAGATTGCCAGTTAGGCTAGACTGGATGTACCCCAAGCCCCAGGGATTCCCTTGTCTTTTTTTCCCCCAGCACTGGGGTTGTAAACACATGCCATGATATCTAACTTTTTTGCATTCTAAGGATGGAAATTTAAGTCCTTCTGTTTGCAAGGTACATACAATTTACTGGGGTCATTCTCACAAATATATAATAATCTTTATAATTTGCTAAAATATCCAAACATCATTTTTTAAAATGTATTTCATTTTATTCTTGCAAAGTATTATAGTCTGCCAGTTATTACTGCTGGCCAGTTTATAAAAAGTTACGACTTTTTACAGTGTAAACTTAATGATCATTTCTGCTTCATTAAGATCTGATATTTTTGGGGAGACAAGACTGTACTTAGGTTGATAGTTTTAGCAAATGAGAACTAAAATGGGGTATGTATCCTAGATATATTTTATGTTTAATGTGGCCATAGTTTTATTAGTTCCTATTATAAAATTACTTTTATCTGAGATGATTCAAATTCCAAATAAAGAATCTAATTCTATAGTACTGGTTCTCTGGGCTGCAGATTACTACTCTCGTTACATTTTATGAGATCTGTTCACAGGGATGTTTTATATATCAACTTTAGTTCTTCAGTTTACTTAACTGTTTAAAATGCACTGGGAATTGCGAAGTAAATTATGTATGAATTACTACAAATAATACTGATAGTTTATTATTTTTTATTAAACCTATTTTATTCTACTTTATTAAACTTGAAAGCTGTGACCTATCTAGAGATTCTGCTTCCATTAAACTAATTAAAGCGTAAAAATAGCAAAGATGAAGATGGTATGCATGTAAGTTGAAATTAATTGGTAAAGTGAGAAATAACCAATCTTTAGAAAGTTGATGCAGATTTGTTCTATTGCTGATATATAGATGAGTCACAGTTATCAGGTTCATCCAAAGTTAATCATTTAATTTTTAATGGTAACTTAACATAGTATATTATTTTGGATTTCTATAATTACTGTTAGTCTTACATACAGCTATATAGTATAGGTTTTACAGTTATCCTACAACATTTATGAATTTCTCATCTATGGATTTATCCAACAAAATGTGGTTCAAGTTATTTTTTCAGATGTTACATTATTGTGGGCATGTGCCAGGGATTCTACTCGGCATAGCTGTGTTAGACATGAGCGCATGCACATTTTTGCCATTTTCTAAACTACGGAGTATAATATTTACACAGCATTTATCTTGCTTTTTAAAATAAATAGTAGAAAGATAATTGTCAGAGTAAGAGGATTTGTAATAGATAGATATTAAGCTATTTTATTTGTACATGGATGGAGACATTCTTGGATGTGAGTGTCTCCAAGGGTCCTCGACTTCATTCCCTTAAGGAAATAAGGGAGATATCTTTATTTTGCTAAATAGTTTTGGTTTCATATTAATAGAAGTCACCCCCTTTAATGTTTCAAATATTTTATTCATTCCTAATATATATGCATGCCTAAGGTACTATTTGATACAAAAACACAATTAGCTTTTAATATAACAACTTGTAATAAAGAAAAGTTGTATAATAAAGCTAGTTAAAAAGTAGAATAAAAACTTATATTTAATTAAAAATTATAATCTTGTAAAAAATTTTATATGCCAAAGGAGAATGAGAAAAACAAATCAATTTTAGAGCTAAAGATCTATTTAGATTTTGCCTTCAATATTTAAAATTTTCAGCTATTCCTATCCACATAAACTGAATACATTTTTATAGCCCAGATATTTTTATAAGTATTAATCCCTGAAATTTATAAATACTGTGTAGTCTGATAACAGTAAAACATGAATTTCTTTTATCAATTTTTTTCTTATTTAAATTTAATGGTTTTTTTTTTTTTTTTGTTTGTTTGTTTTTTTTAGTTTTTTCCAAGACAAGGTTTCTCTGTGCAGCTTTGGAACCTATACTGGAACTTGCTTTGTAGACTAGGCTGGTCTCAAACTCACAGAGATCCACCTGCCTCTGCCTCCCAAGTGCTGGGATTAAAGGCATGCGCCACCACCGCCGGCTTAGTCTGTATTCTTAGTCACATCATTTTCATTACAAGCAAGAAAAGAGGCCCTAGCATGTGTGATCTTTTTGTCATGACTTATCTGGATAATTACTTATTTTCTATTGACCACTGAATTCTAAACAAACTGGCAAGCATCCCTTCCTGGCAATCAACTGAGTCACTTTTCAAAGTTGTGTGCTTCACTGGCAAGGCAGTTCAAAACTCATCACATTTTAGGACAAATGAAATCATTACTCTTTACTTGTTTTCAGTTCTGAATGATCATCTACAGTCTGAAAAAAAATAAAGGAGTAATTGAGAAATACACTACTTACATGTGTGTAACTGTGTGCCCTTCTTAAATAGCATAATGAGATCTCACGCCATCCCATTCCTTCCTGTTGAGAAAAAGTCAATCCTTTCTAGCACATCCATATGGATACTGCATGCTCTGCCTGCCATCGTCACTTGGTAACCCTTCTATTAAAGTAAGGTTAATTTTACTTTACAGTGGCTCCAATGAAACAAAATAGAAGTGATGGTCATTCTTATATGCCACAGAGAATTATACGGTACTTCCTTGATCAACATCTAAAAGTTATCACAACAAAAGGGAAAATAATCAGAGTAATGTTGCTGATATTTTTAATCACAGTGTAACATGATTATAGTATTACAGTCATTCCATTTTATTATTGTCGGTCACATACCTTGCCTAATTGATAAATAAGTTTATTGCAGGAAATACACAGTATAATATAGCAAAACTCTATTCACAGTTTGGGGTATTCACTGGTGAGGGTGGCTGAGATATAATCTCAAAAGAGGGAGAGTTTATTTACTGATTAGATTGGTGTGCTCACCATTTTTTATTGTACAGATTATTGAAATATCATGTTTACATGCAAATATTGTATTTGTTCTTAATTGAATTTAGGTTCATTCCTCTTAGCTATTTTTAGTGCTTTATGATTCCTTGAAACTTTGTAGAAAGTTCCAGTGAAAATCATTGAAATGTTATAATTCTGTGCCAGGAATTATCTACTATTATTATATACTAATTCTTCTTTATTTAAGGTTGAATATTCAGTGTGTCTGTAGACTTGTCAGTCAATACATTACTGTCAGTTGAGAATTAGATGTTTCTGGTGGCAGTTATTAGTTGTATGTAGTTCTTTCTTCAGAAGAGAGACCTTCCCAGTTTCCCCTCTTCCATGTTTTCAGGTCCATTGATTTGCCATTGTTCCCATCATTTTGATGCAAGCCATTTCTAATATAGTAGACATGTTGATATTCTGAAGCTTACAATCTTCCTGCCTTCTCTTCCTTGAGCCTTGCAGGAGCTGTGAAATAGATAAATCTTGAGCTGAGATTACTTCAGTCTGTTGATCTCTGTACTGTGTCTAGTTCTACTTTAATGTGATGATAAACCATTTTCTATATAGGCAGGCTTCTATGATGAGACCTGGTAGTTATACTTACGGGGTATACGCTTAATATTTAGAATGTAGTAAGGGATTATGCTGGTCTAGAAACATGATGATAACAGATTGTTTTCTAAGGCCCATGGCATCACTAGCAAAAGGAAGTGGGCTATGTTTCCGGAACAAGATATCATTTTCTTCCTGTTTAGTAGGAGTTATGTCCAGTTGATGATCACCACTGACATATGAAGGACAATCAGCCCTTGCAAGAGATGAGTTCCGTTACTGGTTGCACAATGCAGTGGTCACACCAACAAAAGTGGACTCAGCAGATTATATACATATATGTATAAATATATATGCATGCATATATACGTATATATCTCATTAACAACAATTATCATCAAAAAATAGGCTGTCATGTTGAGAGTGTGGGGCATGGTTGGAGTTCAAGGAAGGATATCTGAAGAGTTTGGAGAGAGAAAAAAGAAGGGGAAACTGATAATTCTACTTTAAATAATTTTTTTTGAGACAGGGTTTCTCTGTGTAGCTTTGCACCTTTCCTGGAACTCACTTGGTAGCCCAGGCTGGCCTCGAATTCACAGAGATCTGCCTGGCTCTGCCTCCCGAGCGCTAGGATTAAACGCATGTGCCACCACTGCCGGGCTAAATATGTATTTTTAAAAGATAAATCAAGTCTTCTAGTAAAGATGTAGGGGCATTTTTCTCTCATTTGTAAAAGAAAATCTATACTTTTTTATTAATATATAATCAATAAAATGTAGTTCTCTTTCATCTTAAGTCATTTCAACATAGATGCCATATGTTAATAATTTCAAGTTCTGTTTTGCAATATCTATCTATACCATCTTCAATTCTATTATTATTACTGTCTATTCAATGCAAAATATTTAATTTTGATGTTAGAGAAACTCAAAGTTCTCTAACATGATTTTCCCCATGATGGCTAAAATATAATGGGAAAAGCAGATGATGATAGACATGAAAACATAAAAAATTCTTTGGTAAGTTGGGTGGTAGTGCACGCCTTTAATCCCAGCCCGTGGGAGGCAGAGGCAGGATGATCTCTGTGAGTTTGAGGCCATCCTGGTATACAGAGTGAGTTCCAGGATGGACTCCAAAGCTGCACAGAGAAACCCTGTCAAAAAAACAAAACAAAACAAAAAATACTTTGGTGTAGATGAATTTCTAAACTGTGGAGATATTTTATTTGTGCTGAAATGTGATATTTTTTGTATGTTAATAAATAAAGTTTGCCTGGAGATCAGAGGTTATAGCGAGTTATAAACAAAGTTAGGCAGTGGTAGCACATTCCCTTAATCCGATCACATGACAGACAGAGTCTCTGTGTGGTCAAGGACACAGCCAAGCCTGGTTATACACGCCTTTAATTCCTCGAGGAGACCTCGAGGTCTGTATAGACAGGCAGTGAGAAAGAAGTCATATGGCTGGGCTTAGAGCCAATAAGAAGGCAGAACAGGAAGACAATAAAAGCTCAGTTTAGACAGGAAGAAGTCTCTCTCTTTGTGGAAGCTACTGTGTGGTGGTAAGTTAAGGCTAGTCGTGGCTATTCTCTATTTCTCTGATCTCTTCGGCTATTACTCCTGTATTTGGCTCTGTATTTCTTATTTAAGAATTAATTAATTAAGAAATAAGACTGATTAGAAATTCATCTACATTAAATGGTCTTATTAATAGAAAGCACGGAGCCAGATATAGGGGTAAAAACTTGAGGGAGATCAGAGGAATATGAACAGCCACATGCTAACCTCACCTCACCAACTCCACAGTTTCCAAAAGGTGAGATACTTCCTGTCTATCCATGCCTATATGCCTTGCTGTTCTGACATCTGATTTGTTCTCTCTGTCCAGCTACATCACTTCCTCTTCCTGCCCAGCTCTGTAACTTCCTGTCTGTCTGTACAGACCTCCAGACTTCCATGGTTAACTAGTGCTGGAATTTAAGGCATGTGCCACCATTCCTGGCTCTGTCCACATAGATCCAGACAGATCCCTGCCTCCCAAGTGATAGGATTAAAGGCATGTGCTAACTAACATTGCGTGACTTTTGTGTTTACTTATAATGGCTGGCTTATTCCTCTGATCTCCAGGCAAGCTTTATTTATTAGAGCACAAATAAAATATCACCACACTTTGGGTGAAAACCTTAACAAAAATCCAACAGTTTAATCATGTGTCCATTTTTTTCTGTTATATCTATTGTTTCCTGGGCTGTGGGATCTTCATAGGCACAAGATTCTCAGTTAATTCTCTCCCATGATAAATCACATATTTCCTACATACTAATAATTAATAACCCATCTCTTGTTTTTCATACAAAATATAATTAAATATGCTCATATATTGGCTATTATTTCATATTCAGTATTTTTTAACTATGAACTTCTTATTGGAGAGTGTACAATTATACATAAATCTAGTTATCTAAATGATAAAGTGGAAGAGATACTGAAATTGAAAATTGTTTCTCTTCATTTGTGTTTGGTGTGTGTGTGTGTGTGTGTGTGTGTGTGTGTGTGTGTGCACAATGTATATTCACAGAGTATATAGCTGCAGTTAAGCATGTCTACATGGAACAGATAAGATACTGGCTCCCTCATTAATCATTCTTCAATTAATTCCTTTAAGATAGATTCTCTCACTGAACCTGGAGCTAGGTTGGTGGACAGAAAGCTCCGACAATCTTACTAGTTTCATGTCTCACAGATATGCACTTCAAAATGCTTGGCTTTTAACATGGCTTTTGGGGTTGGAACTAAGATCTGCTTCTGCAACCAGTGTTTTTATGTGCTGAGCCACCACTCGTTTTCCATTTTTCCCCTTTTCTTAGAATAAGAACATTTTGTAAAAAGTTGAAGCTTATAGCTAAATACCAAAGGATATCCATCCAATATATCATAATCAGTATTTATTCTTAATTTTTTAAAAAGTTGTTTGTCAAGTGAGAGGTTACATATGCTTTGCTGGGCGATTAAAATTTCATTTGGCAAATTTTAAAACCACCTGGTAAAAATAGCTAAAAATAGAAACCAGTCACACTTCACACCTTCTATCTTAATTTGGAAAAATGCATTTGACTGAAATGTAGAAATGGAGCAGAAATCTTACATTTCTGTTTGCTATGCAGAGGATAAGCAAATATATAAAGGGCAGAACCTCAGGCATGCAATGCATTTCAAATTGAATACAGGTTTGCATGGTGGAAAATGAACAGAACTGACCCACTATTTCTTTAAGCTTGCCTTACATCTAGCAAAAATTCAGACGTTTTATAATATAGAAAAGTAACTATTCTATCCACAGTTTTCCATCTGTAATTCACCCTAGTTACTCACTTAAAAAATATTTCAAATTATATCCACTAGACCAAAGAATAATGATTTTTATAATCAAGTATTTTATTTATTTACACATCAAACCTCTAAGGTATTTTAGTGCATAACAGGTATTTTTTCAGACATGTGTCTGTTAACTCCATCTGATGGTAATCAGACAACTAACCATAGTTTGTCCAAGGATGTTCCTCTGCAATTTTTTTTCATTTTTACATAGTCTACATCACAAATTTTATTTAGATGTTTAAAAGTAAATGCATTTGCATGAAACTTAAAAGCATTTTAGTGTACTTATTTCTAATTTTAGGGATGGGATTTTGTGTTTTTCAGAAAATGGGCACGATATATTTCTTCACATGATTTTTGGAAAACTATATAAAGAAAGCATCCGTTACCCCATTGGAATGATTATCATTATTACAGAAATAATAGGTTTATGTGACTAAGTCAAGTTTTCACATGTTTAAGCAGTGGATGAGCATTCCTGCTATTATTCTTTTGAAGACACTACAGTAAAAAAAAATATATTTTGTCTACAATGTTTAACGTACTAGGTACCCTACGTAATAAATACGGACAAGTGAGATACACAATATTTTCCTTATTACTCTTGGATCTATCACACATTTTACATAAATGGATGTAACATAAGAGAGCAGAGTATTTTATCAGTTAAATACTGTGGAAATACAGAGGTATAGGCAAGGATTTGAGCATTGTAGAAATTAGGTTAAAATTATTACAGGTAATCCATAAAACCTCTATAATAAAGTTCATATTACTTTGACAATAGAGTTTTGTCAATGAACTACATACCCAAATTAATTTATTGATTTTTATTCAGTCATTCCAATATAACTCAGGACTCTCAAGAGATGTCTTCTGAGTTAAAAAAAATGTGTAGCTGGCCAATAACATGGTATTTTTAATATTTATATTCTTGTATATTTGTATATACAAATACAAAAGTAATTGGCTAAGCCAGAATGAACGGTGAGCTACTGACAGTTCTGTTGCCCAAGAGTTCTGCAAAATGAAGCAACATAAACTCTCCATAATTGCAGGAGCATCAGCAGGCAGATTGCTTGCTCAAGGGATTGCTATAAGGAGTTTGATGCCTCAGCTTTTCTTCCCTCTGTAGCGAGGCCTATGCTTAAATTAACGCTGGCTAAACAGATAAAGGTTGAACTTTTCAACCGCAAGGTAGGTATAGGAATTGCTCCTTTTTCTACTGAGACAAGCAATAAAATTTTACTACACATCACCAATTGGGTTTTTCAGCACTAAATACCAGAAAGAGCATTGTACAACTGTCTGCAATATAAATGAGAATGAGGGAGATAAATAGCCATCTAAAATGGTCCACACAAAAATCTTCTATCAAGTGATAAAGCACTTGTTTTGCTTTGGTGAGGTTTCTGACCCTTTGATATTTCTACTTACTTGGGACGAAAGTACCCTAAGTTAATGAAGGAGAAAACAATACTTGAATGGAAATTACAAACGTAAAATTTAGAGTACGCATGGCTAGGCCAGGTGTATAAAATCATTACATTTATCTCAATAATAGAATGCTATGGTAAACAGTAAAAATATATAAGAGAATGCTAACCAGAATCACTTCACATTAACATCCATTCACACGTGTGTTAGAGTTTGCACCAGGGTAAGAGAGTATGCAGAAGTGGCTTTGTTGGCGGTGTTTTGTTTTGTTTTTTTTTTTTTTTCAATGAAGTTAATGGAGTTGATAAATGGAATTGTGGCACTGACACTAAGTGACAGTCTGGCTCTTTTAAATCTGCTTTTTCACTCTCGTTACTTCAACTTTGAATCTCTAATGTGCACAGCTATTACGTTTAATAGTTGTCTTTGGTGATTTTATGTGATTTCAAAAGAATAATAAAAGAAATTCCACTTTTGCCTGAACGAATAAAGCTAAAGCACATTAGAGAAATTCCGGGTTCACCTCTGCACATGATTTTTACAACTTTTCCACAAAAGCATTAATTTGATCCATTTCTTTAAAAAGAATGAAAGTCAGAAAGGACAGTGTTGTTAATTCAAGGAAGGAAATTTGCTTGTTTTTGAAGCATTGTGTTGCAATATAAAATTACTATCTTACTATTTGTCCATATTTTTTTTTGTTCCCAGAGAGGAGGGTGAAACACAGTCACCTGGACATTTCTTCAGAAAACATACCGGAGATTTTCTATGCATTTCCATATGCATTGAAATGTAGCAATGTATATAACCTATATAGCTCAACATTGTCCCACCTCTATAAAGCTTATCACTTTATCTATTAATCCCATCTACAAATCTCTCTCACATATTCATGTTTATTGGTTTTGTTTTGTGAACAACTGAAATTAACTAGATCCTCAATATGAACATTTGTTCAGAGCTATCTATTGATTCTAGTGGACTCAGCAGTGGGTACACAATAAAATATGTTTGCCCTCTCATAGAATTTATGAATAACCAGTATTCCAAAAGATAAAAAGTAGGGTAGGTGAGCCTCTCTTCAATCTTTGACTTATTATTCATAGAGTTCTTCTTGGGTGGGTCCAAGGCATATAGGTACAGTTGTAAATTGATAAATGTGATAGTTGTGTACAGTCTCTAGGATAACATTCCATACTCTCTTACCCTGTCTTCCAGATCTTACATAATTTCCACCCCCTCATCTATAATGTTCTAAGAGCTTTCTAAGCATGGAATAAATACCTATTTTAGGGATGGCCCCACAACCATTGCTTATTTATGTACAGTGGGCAGCCATGAATCTCTGCATTCATTGTAGGGGGAATCTTCTCTGATTAAGGCTAGACACTGGTTTTATCTTTGGGTGTAAACATGAATATTTAGAATGTAGTTTGCCGTTATGACAATTTAGTTAAAAAATACCAGTAACATATTCTCTGCCTTGGTCTAAAAACCTCCTCAGGTCAGGCTTGTTACCTAAGTTTACAGTGAGTCTAACAATCTCCTCAGGCCAGGCTTGTTCCCTTAGTTTCCAGTGCCAGACACAGGTCATCCCTTACCCCTTCTGACAAGGTGGGAAGTCACAGAGCAGATGTTTATTCCCATTACAGGCAAGCCACTATTGCACAGATGTGCATGTCTTTCTCAGCAACTTTAGACTACTGAAAAAAAGAAATCACAGTTGGGCAAGTTCCATTTTGTCTTTTCTCCCTCAGTAGTCCAAAAAACACTCTACAGGAGTAAAAATGAAGGAAATTTCCTGATGAATTTGAGCCTGCATCCTATGTATCATATAACCAAGGTGTGTGGTGTCTTCTCAAGTCTGATCTTATCCTCTAGTACTGATGGGAAGTCACGTGGTTTAATTTTAGTGTCAGTTTTTGGTTTAGTTGTAAGGGAAAGTAATAAAGAGAGTGGAGTAGGCTGAAATTCATATTAATATTTAAAGAATTGGCCTGGTGGTGGTGGCGCACACCTTTAATCCCAGCACTCGGGAGGCAGAGCCAGGCAGATCTCTGTGAGTTTGAGGTCAGCCTGGGCTACCAAGTGAGTTCCAGGAAAAGGCACAAAACTACACAGAGAAACCCTTTCTCGAAAAAAAAAAAAATGATGATGATGCTGATGTCACTTAGGGGTGCAGGAATGGGTTCCTTTATCTGCTGATTCAAGAATTACAAGACAGAAAAGATGAGTTACCAGGAATCTTATGGAGTCAGAACAAAGCCAACATAAAGTGCTGGGGAACCTTGAGCTTCTTAGTCTCATTGTTAAAAGAAAACTAAGAATGGCCTCCAATGGGATCTTGGGAATGATTTATTAAAGTTAGAAAGGAAAATGCCAGGACAGATGAGCTGCAGCTCTCACGGCTTCCCAGTGGAGGACACTGGAGATCATAAGCAGATACGGTGATCAGTAACACGGTTGTATGGCAGGGAGGGTCTTAGTAAATGATGACAGTGATCCAAAGGATCAGTTATAGAATTTAAGACATACTTAGAATCTGGCCAGTATCAGAAATAAAAATTACATAAGAAAAATAGTTTTACCTTTTAGAATCATGAGTCAAATGGTGGACTAATCTAGCCAAACCTAATGAGGGAACTTAGGGACTCCGATGGCAGGGTGCAAAGAAGCTGGGAAAAACTTTATCTTTGGGAGAATTTACTTTGCATGAGTGGTTGCCTATTCTGGTACCTAACATTCCCCATTGGATTAACCCTTAAAAGGAGGAGAAAAGGGCATTGGTCATCCCCTCACCTAGAGGTAGATTTCAATTCTTTATAAGATCATTTTTAAGGAAACCAACCAACCAACCAATCAATCAATATACAAACAGATTGAAAACAAGTGTTTTTAAATGTTTAATTAGGGTACGTTATAAAGTCAAACATAAACTTTTAGAAGATTCAAGTTCTTAAAAACAAGAAAATGACTGAATAAATAATTAAAGGATACTAAGAAATGTGAACTTAGGAATTTACCTAAGAATGTTACCTACTAAAACCTGTATTGACCATACGAAGAAGGACAGAAAGATATGGGACTATTTTGTGACTATATATATATATAGGGGGGATAGGTCAATAATTATTTTTAATTTACACCCTTATCCAAAGGAGAAATTGAAAACATTTATCTAAGTGTTATAACTGCTAGTGAGTAGGTTACATTGTCATAAACGTTTTATTATACTGCATTAAATAAACAATAGCTACTGCTGGCAAAGTTAATCAATAAATAAATTTGTAAGTCAAATTGACTAACGACATAATTGCCTCTTTTTAGAGCACATTTTAAATTAACTGTACTCCTTGATTGTAAATTAGCTAACAAAAACAGATGACTTAACAAGTTGACTCTATTGATCACCTGTGAGGAATACAGACGCACTGTGGCTGATTGTGTTGCTGCTCTGATTTTAACAGTGCCCTCCTGTGCGGACCACCCAGTTAACATATTCTAAACACCGAGATGCTGCTTGTTCTTTTGTTCATTTAATCATTTGTTAATTTAGAGTCAACACGCGTCTTTGTGGATTGTCCTAGTCAGGGTTTCTATTGCTGTGAAGAGACACCATGACCACAGAAACCCCTATAAATGAAAATATTTAATTAGTGTTGGCTAACAGTTCAGAGATTTAGTCCATTGTCATCATGGCAGGAAGCATGGCAGGGTGCAGGCTGACATTATGCTGGAGAGGTAGCTGAGAATTCTACATTTGAAATGGCAGTCAGCAGCAAGAGAGAGAACTGGCCCTGGTTTGGGCATTTGAAATCCCAAAGCCTACCCTAAGTGACAAACTTACTCTAACAAGGCCATTTATATTCCAAAGAGGCCACACCCTCTAATGCCACACCCTAAGCATTCAAATCTATGAGTATATGGGAGCTATTCTTATTCAAACCACCACAGTGAGTGACGGTAATTTTAAACCTGCATTTCTATTATGTATTGCTCTAGAACAGAAAAGTCCAAAGAAGTGTGATACAACAACTGGTTCCTATTTTCTGCTATGATTCGTTAGTGGAAGCTGACACCAACTGGGCTCCTGCTAGATGTGTCTGGATTGTGACAAACAGGCAGGGTTGACATCTCTAAGAAAGCTGCAGTACCGTGCTATACAATATCATCCCAAACTTTGGATGTGAGCTCACATGGAAATAAGTTTCTTTCAGGTATAAAAATGTTATAATAAGTGGGTCTTAGTCTATTTAGAGAAAGAGGCCATGAATTTGAAACAGCACAAGGAGGAGAATATAGGAATGTAAGTTTAATAAGCTGGAGAAACCAGCAGCTCACATGTTCAGGGGGCTTGAGTCAGGTCATTGAAATGGGCATAGTGTTATTTCTTCCAAATTTTATTAGATGAAACAAGTCTCATGCCACACTGAGATTGAGTGGGAGGAATTTTATAGATAACATGCAGAGCATGTCACTAGTTAGTGTTAAGACTTCATAGTGTTAAGGCTTCACAAAGGCCAGAAAAAGTGATCAAAATAATAATTTCCTTCATACTGCTAAATCAAAACAAAACAACATTACAGCTAAGAGTTATGAATACAAATATCTTGCAGAAGTTCAAAATTTTTTAAATTGAAATATCCAGAAAACTGTCAAGCTATATAAACAATCAACATGGGTCATTTCCTCTGTAGTGTTTCTGCATTGTTGAGGTTTAATAGGATTAACAATTGTATTTGCTACACATATGTGGAATTTCAAAGTTATACAGTTTCAAGAGACAAGCCAAGTTCAATGGAACTGTGTCCCAGTTGGGGACATCTTTTCATGAGATCCCAATCAAAGAAAGATTAAGTTGTATTCTAAGAATTTCACTAAAACTGAAAAATAAATGAATGATCACATAATATGAAGTTTTGGTGGACAATCTAAATAGCATATTAAAAAACAATTCCCTTATCTTTGTGATCTTTCAATTGATTGAATGAGGCAGGATTTAAACTTGAGGAAAAATATCTGACATTTTCTATAGGAATAAAGATTATAAAAAATTATAAAAAATAAATATTTTTTAAAGCTTTCATTAAGAGCTCATAATTATTTTTTGAGATGCTAAGTTGAAGAGAGGCATCAGTTAGATAAGTAAATAAGCTGTCTGCTGATTATTTTAGAAATAGCCCAGAAAATAGTGAGGAACAGAACCTAGGAGCAAGAAAAATTCAGGAGCAGTCTGGGGAATTTTGGTGTTGGCCTCTATGGTAACTTTTAATACAAAAAGAAGTAGCTTTGGGACAACCCCAAGACAAGGAATTCTATGGGCTCTATTTTTTATCCAGGAGCATGTGATAATCTTTGTCTCTGGGACACATTTTAAGTAGTCCAAACACTTTGCCTTATGTTATATCTTTTATGATATATAATGATCTGTAATCACTAATATTTGATGCACACATTTTAATTGTTTTGAGTATAACATACCAAGTCCATACATGATAAAAAAAAGTAATAATACATGTTGTATGAGTTCACGGCTGCAGAACTCAATGCCTTCTTCTTTCCTATCACTTAGAACTTTCTGTTCTGTTGTTATTATTAAATTATTAAAAATGGAATAATTAATATTTATATAATGGCCCTAAATCTCAAGTGGAAGGAAGAGTTGTGCTTTTCTAAATTTTAACCTAAAACTAAAACATAAGTAAGCTTCATGAGGAAAGACCTCTATGAACGTGAGGCATCAAATAGGCATGTTCTGAATACAGAACTTATTCCAATGAAAGTAATTTAAAGTGCTTGCATATCAACACATTCTTGGATGAATAAAAAGAAAACAACCTGGTTACTCATATGGAAAAATATTTGGTTTTCTAGATAAAATGTTACACTCTTCATAACAATCCCCCTAACCAAAGTCCAACTCAGACCACCATCTTTCCTGACTCTACTTAGTTATATAAAGGGAGAGAGAAAAAAAGAAGATGAAAAAAAGTAATAGTAAAGGTTGATTGGTGAGGGTTATAGAAAGAAGTCATAAAAGTTCAAAATGAAATAAGAACTGAGGACACAGAATCGGCAGCAACTTTAAGAAGACCCAGTTAGACTCTTAAAGTTAAGGTGCATGCCAAACAGTAGATGGCCAACAGGAAATGAACTCATTGGCAGCATTGGAGGTCCCTTGCTTCATACTATTTTGTCCGGGCACTTTTGTTTGTTTAATGTTATTTTTTCATTTTTATTGTATGTTTTTCTCTCCTTTTGCCACCTAAAGATCCTTTGCATATGTATTATGGTTTCCAGCTTAGTGTTTTCATGAGATTCTTCAATGTGCAAATGAGTGGGTCTCTGTACCTATATCTGTTTCTTGTGCTTTCTCTTGTGCTCATTTCCTTGTCCATTTTATCTTATTTTGATGTGTTATTTTTTGTTTTATATCATTGTGTTATATTATTATAATCCCTTTGAAGCCTCTTGGTTTTCTAATGAGAGACAGAAAGGCAATGGATCCAGATGGGAGGAGAAGTGGGGAGGAATTGGGAGGAGTAGAGGGAGGGAGATTTTCGTTGGAATATATTATGGAGGAAAAATATCTATTTTTAATAAAATGAAAAAATTTAACTAAAATAATGGATGAGTGTCTAGGAGCGGTTAAGAGCATGTACTGTTCTAGCATAGAAGTCAAGTTCAATAATCATTACCCACTTCAAGTGGCTCACAATCTCCTCTAACTCCAGCTCCAGGGTATCAGATGTTCTCTTCTGGACTCGTCAGGCACATGCAGTCACACACACACACATACACCCATACACAGATACACACACACACACACACACACACACACACACACACACACATATATATATATATAACATTAAAAAAAATATCCAATAGGAGACGCAATGTGGGCCCAGCATCAATAGTATAGCAGAAACCAGAGGCCTCGAACCAGTCCGATGATTCTTTGCAATGAACACTTGCAAGTAAAGATATATTGACAAAAGGGTTTACTGCAAGACTCACTGTGTCAGACTACAGCTTCCATGACGAGATTTTTTTTTTCTTTTTCTATTCTTTTTTCTTTTTTTCTCTTAAATTTTATCCTATTGGATGGAGTTGCAAGGGCAGATACAACAGGACAGGGAAATGAGTGGGATCAAGATATGTGATGTGAAAGATACAATGAATGAATGAAAAGAAAGATAATAATAATAATAATAATAATAATGATAATAATAAATTCTAAAAAGGTAACTGATAGCATATGCATACGAAAAACCATTATTTTCAATGTAGATTAAGCCACCTTGTAGTGAGATATGACACCACCTAGACTTTTCATAACTAAAGTACCACTTGAAGATCAGATTATTTCTTTCAAGTTTCGTGATAAAATTAGAAAGAATGAAGGGTTTCTTCTTCTGGATAAACAAAAGTAGTTTCTTGACATGGTATCTGTTTATGGGGATGATTCTGTGAACAGTGAGAACATGACAACCAAGTGTTTAGATCGCTACATCAATTTAATTGATGAAGCAATGATTGAGTATAAGATGATTTATTTGCAATCAGATTTATTGTATATAAAATTAAAATGCCAACAAGTACCACAATATGTCAGAAAATGTTAATAAGTCAATTATTTCCCCAAACTTTGTTCTTGTTATTTCTTGAGAATTTCCCAACCTTACATTAAGCTACCACTCTAATCCATCAGTAGACATCAATTACTAGGGAATATTGTTTACTAACAAAACTATGAGGGCTCACTGAAGCCAAGATGATTTTTCACACATTGATCAGATTGTCAGCAGGTTGCTTTAAATTTAATGAATAAATTGAAAATGTATGCATTTTTAAACATATGATTTGCCTACTTAATCAACTGCTCTATTATGTATGTCTTATAGAGGTCATATAAACTCTCATATAACTTATTTTATTGCAATACTTGCCTTATGGTGGTAATCTGAAGCTGAAAGTGTAATATCTCTGAGATGTGACATTTTTTTATTTTCTAACTCTCCCACTTTGACCCTTACTTGCCTAGGTATTAAAGGCTCAGTTCCTTGAGAAGAATTAATGGCATCTGATAGAATTTTGGAGGAGATGGATCTTATGGAAGGTTCTTTAGTCAACAAAGGTAGATTACAAAGAGAGTTATGAACATGGCCCCCTTCTCTTTGATTTTGCTGCTGACAATGAGGTGAGCAATTTGAAATGTCATGAATATTCTTTATTATGTGCTGCCTTATTAGGCCCCAAACAGCAAGTTTGCCTGTTCTGGACTAGCATTAGTGAAGTCATGGTCTGAAATAAACCTTCTCTCCTGGACCTCATTATCTTACTTTCTACCATAGAAATAGCGTAACAGTGGTGAACAAGCTGAGTCAACTAGCAATAAAGACTTATTTCTCATTTGTTTTTATTGTGATATATCTCAGTTTTAGGGATTTCATTAGTATTGAATAAAACATTCTGCCTTACTTGGATAGATGTGTACTGTTGTTTGAAGAGTAATAACCTTGTTAAACACTTGAATTTATATTCAAAACTTACCTCTGGAAAACTATATGTAATTCTTACATTTTTTTCTTGTTTTCCTGTTAGATTTTATTTAATTTATTTTCCTTTCATGAAAATAGATTTTTTTCTCACATGATATGTCTTGATTATTTTTTCTCTCTTCCTACTCCCCCTCAATTCCTCTTCACCTCCTCTCCCTTCTAGATCCATAGAAAAGAGGAATTCTATGAGCAAGGGGGTTCAAGACCATGATGGGGAATTGTACAGAGACAATCAAACCAAACTACTGAGAACTCATGAACTGTGGACCAATAGCTATGGAGCCTCCATAGGACTGGACTAGGTTCCCTACATAGGCAAGACAGTTGTTTAGCTTGATCCAACCAGGGCCAGCTATCCTGGGGCCAGTGAGGGACACAGCTGGCTCAGGTATCTGGTGCTCAGATATCAACAGGGATAGTTCCTATGAGCTCATGGTAACAGAAGCCATAAACATCAGCCCAGGTTCTAGCTGTTCTTGGGCAACAGATTCAGACATGACCATGGTCAGCAACCCAGGCCAGCCCCATGGGCTATACAGGCCACTCAAATTGGCATTACCCCTGAGGCAGCTAGGCCTTCAGATACCAACAAGGCAACAGGTAGTAACATAGACCCCTGGCATTGGCATTGCTTTCAGTGGTATCAATAGTCATGGACATCAACACAGACATTGGATGCGATAAGGCCATGGACCCAGACATGGCCCACAGCAGTATCCTTGGCCTGGATGATACCATGTCTCCAAGGAACAGCACAGGCCACTCAGTTTTTTATGGCCCTAGTGGTGGCATGGCCCACCAGCACATCCTGGACATAGATGTCACCTTGGCCCAAGTGGCAGCACAGGCCATTCCTATGGGAAAGTCTCTAGTAGCAGCATGGCACTCAGACACCAACATAGCCCCAGGTGGTGGCCCAGACCCCTGGTCTCATCACAGCTTTCAGTGGTATCATGAGCCACAGACATGAACAAAGACCTTGACTGATAGGATCATAGACCCAGACATGATCCACAGAAGCAGCCCTTGTAGTAGTGCAGGCCACTCATGTGTGTATGGCTGCAGCTGCAGCATGATTTTCAGATCCCTACCTGGCCTCAGGTGACATCCCAGACCCTGGGATTTGGCATGGCCTTAAGTGGTATTTCGAGTCACAAATATCAACCCAGACCCTGGCTGTAATAGGGCCACAGGCCCAAACATGGCTTCTTGCCACAGCCTGGACTTGGATGTCACCATGGCCCTGGGTGGCAGTAGAAGCCATTCATATTACCATGGCCCCAATGGAAGCATAATTCTCAAAGACCAACACAGACTCAGGTATCTGACCAGACTCTAGTCATCCACACAGCCTTCAATGGTTACTGAAGCCATGGACATCAACAAAGACCCTGCCTGCGGCAGGGCCATAGACCCAGACATGGCCCCTGGCAACAGCTGAGGCCCAATGTCATCATGTCACCAAGTGGGAGTACAGGACACTCAGATCAACATGGCCACAGTGGCTGCAAGACCCCTGGACACCAAAATGGTCACAGGTTGTGGCACAATCCCAGGCATCCCTGTGGCCTAGGTAGAAACATGGGTCATGAATGTCAATATAGACCCTGGCTGTCACAGATCCAGATACGATCATAGGCAGCAGCCAAGGCCCAGCATCACACTGGTCCCCAGTGGCAAGCAGGCCACCAACATCAGCCCTTCCCTCATAGCCCTCACTTTTTTAGAACTGCCTCTTACCATAGCATATGAACCATTCTGCCCCTCTTTCTCTCCAATTTCACCATCATATACTTGCTCATCATATTAGATCCCTAATTCCAGTGCCACAAGGTGCTGGCCAGGCATGTGGATGCTTCAGGCAGGCTGGACCATGAGGACCCAGGCTGCCCAGTGGCTATCTTTTGCCCTCTTCTGCATCATGGCATCAGGGGGCCTGTGGATGCTTTGGGCAGCCCAGACTATGAGGACCCAGGCTGGCCTGTGGGTCTTATAATAAAATTTTTTCTTGACATAAATTTACTAAAATATTGTCATTAGTCTGGAACATGTTATAAAATGTGTCATATACTCTCTTTCTTCATTAATCTATAAATCACACTGTATACCTATATTCAGTTTTATAGTGGTTTGAATCCGAATGGTGCCCATTGGCTCATATGTTTAAAAGCTTTGCCCCCAGCCGGGCGGTGATGGCGCACGCCTTTAATCCCAGCACTCGGGAGGCAGAGCCAGGCGGATCTCTGTGAGTTCAAGGCCAGCCTGGGCTACCAAGTGAGTTCCAGGAAAGGCGCAAAGCTACACAGAGAAACCCTGTCTCGAAAAACAAAAAAAAACAAAAAAAACAAAAAAAAAAAGCTTTGCCCCCAGTGAGTGGAACTGTTTGGAAAGGATTAGGAGGTAAAGCATTGTTGGGGTAGGTGTGTCACTGGGGATGGGCTTTGAGGTTCAAAACCCATACTGGGTCTAACCCCTCTCTGCTTACTGCCTGCAGATCAGGAAGTAAAGTTCTCAGCTCTGTTCCAGTGCCATGCTTCCCTGCTTCCAATAATGGTGATCATGATCTGACCCTCTAAAACTGTAAGCCAGACCTAATTAAATACTTTCTTTGGTAATGGTGTCTCTTCACAGCAATAGAACAGTAACTAAGAAAGAACTAAATATCTGTTATGTTCCAAACGTAAGAAATGCTTTTCCTTTTCACAAAGTTGTTAGCATTGTTACCTGTTATTTTGTGTATTCGCTCTGTCATTATCAACATCACACATTTCCAGGAATTAAAACAAAATACAAACACAGCCTAACTCAATAGTAAATAATATGTACACGATGGCATCATGCCAGCAACAGAAAGCAGATTCTCATTAATTCTTATTAATCAGTTTGTAAGATCAATGCAAGATATAGTCCATGTAAATGAATAATCCTACACTGGGATGTAGTTCAATGGTAAAGTAATGGGCTAACTTGTGTGAGGCGATGAATCCAATCCCTAACACTACCACAGTAACTATAGAAAAAAAGGAAAAAATATTTCAAATTTGACTGAAAATAACCTTCTACACTTTATCATGGTTTATTTCAGTGTGGTGCATTTTAGTTATTTTTTTTATATTTTATTTTTATTTTTGGTTAGAATCATATTATAGAGCCCAGGCTGGCCCAAAGCAGTTGATTCTCTTATTACAACCTCCCAACAGCTGAGATTATAGACATGAGCTACCATACATGATTTATAAGATGCTTATTTATGTGATATATTTGTTTTAACTGTTAGAAACTTTAAGTTCTGTAATATTTGTTGTTAATAAATGTAGATAAATTAAAATTAGTCCCATTATAACCATGGGAAGAATTAGTAATTTCATTCAAGTTTTCTGTATGAGTATAGTTACTCTCAATATTAAAAGGGAAAAAAAACAGGTACTTAGGTTGCATTGTCTATAGCTTATTATTTCTGATCATCAAATCAATATGGAAGCTGTACAGATCATCTCCCACAGCTCTCTGAAAGGTTGAGTAAACAGTTCATGTACAAATGTTAACACACAAACTCACAAAAGGTTTAAACACAACAACATTCATACTTAGAGACATTTAAAAGAACAATACTTTAATACACGGAAGTTTCTTTAACGTTTTATTCTATCTTTCCATGTGGCTGTTTTTTATTGTTCTTTCAGTACTCACCAAGAATATTATATCATAAGAATTACAGCACTATCCGTAGTGCTACTCAGAATTCCCAGGAACTGTTGCTTGGAATGGAACCAATTTTTAATAAAACTAATAATGTAAGAAAGAAAACCAGGCATTTGCAAAGCTTAATAACTGCAATTAAAAACAGAATATTAATTTTTATTTAATCAGCAGATGATCTTTGTGTTTGTATTGCTGTTGCTTAAACTTGCAAAATTGGTATCAATAATATTAGATACAAGCATATGGTTTTCATATTTTTAATAATTTCATTACTAATTAACGTATTGATATTAATTTGTTATATTACTGATTAACACACTGAAGAAAAGTGATGTGCATTCAACAGACTTTGGGGTAGATTTCATATTTACTGGTTGAATGCAGAAAGGAAGTACACCTAACTACCAGCTGACTACAAATAAAAATTAACAAGCAGGTTGAAGAAGTAAAGCAGTTTAGAAGTGAAATGTGATGGCATGTTTATTTTTAACCAGTCTTAGATTTTAACATGTGTTATATGTCTGGTTTCCCGTAAGTTCCTACTTCCCAGAAACTGGATTCACTCGGAGCTGCTCTTTGCTTCTGGATGTCATTTTAGGCCTACTTGGCTAACACAGAATTCTCCAGACTTACTTGTGTTCAAATCTACTTATCAATCTTTCTGGTTTTTGTTAAATGACCTAGATTGATATCATTTGGCTAACATTGTACACAGGCTATCGTTTTTACTCTGAAAAATGATGCCATTTAGGATATTATTTTCCTTAGCTTCATGTCACTGCAACAAATAACCGATGTACTTGACCCAAAAGAGAAAGGGAATTTTGATTATCAGCTTTGGTGTTTCGGTTCTTATGTGGAGGATTTTGATTGTTTTTGTTTGTCAAAGAGCAGCACGTAAGGAAAGCAGCATGCAGCAGTGTAAAGTTACTTAACTTCTTTACCAGGAAACAAATCAAAGAAAGATGGTCTGAAATGTCACATTGCCTTTTGAAGACACTTTCAAGATCCAAACTATAATGTGCATGCCCTGAACTACATTGGTCAACACTAACTGCCACAAGGGAGGACAGTCACATTAATAACATTTAAAGTATTTATTTTAGATGCTGGACGACAGGAAGGAACCTAATAATAATTAATCTTCCATCCTCACAAGATCACCACTACTACAGAACCACCACTAGTAAATCCTTCTCTTGTATGAGAATACACAACTGGAAAAATATACATACAAAGAAACAAAGTACATTACATGACAAAAGTCAGAAGGAGCCCAGATAAGAAAGTATTGGTGTTCTGTGGAAATGTAATTTAAAAAGAAATGTATTAAATAAACAAAATTGAAAAGCAGCTATTGGAAGAAAATCCTGAATATCGTGACCAGGCTAGGAGTAACACTACCTAGGAATATATGGCATCTGGTAAAGATTGCAGAGGTTCACCATAAGAACTGTAAGTTTTAACATGTGTGCAATTGTGAACCACAGGGGGATGTTTGTTATTTTATGACTTATTATTTAGGTTTGCCGTTTGTTTATAGAAACATATTATTCTGAACAAGAGGCTTGAATAATGCTTAATAAAGCAGCTAACATTATTTTTCCTGAATAATACACTTGTTAAATAACCTTTTTCAGGGAAAGTACACAGTTCATTGACATTTTTAAACTAAATAGAATATGATTGTGAATTCCATGTAAGTTTAAATCTTTTTATTGTTAGAGTGTTTGTAAAGCTATGTTTGTTAATGTATGCTTTTAATCTCAAGGTCTTGAGAAATGAGAGCCAAACTTATTTGTGAATATAAGGAGAGGGTTTTAGAACGCAGTTAGGGATTATACTAGTTTAGTAGTGTTAGAAGTAGGGTTTCCTCTGATCCCTGAACTATCAGTCGTGGGTAGTTGGCTAGTGTCCCAATAACAGGAATGAGTTTCCTCTTACTGAGAGTGTCTTGAGTACAATTACATGGCTTTTCATTACTTCTGAGGTATATTTATTTTTATTTTTATTTTTTTGGTTTTTCGAGACAGGGTTTCTCTGTGTAGCTTTGTGCCTTTCCTGGAGCTCACTTGGTAGCCCAGGCTGGCCTCGAACTCACAGAGATCCGCCTGGCTCTGCCTCCCGAGTGCTGGGATTAAAGGCGTGCTCCACCAACGCCCGGCTACTTCTGAGGTATAAATGCTACTATTACACCATTGGTTGTATAAGACATGCTAGTCTTTGTTGTGGTTTGAAGGCTTCGTAACTAGGTATATCTATTTACTTACTTTTCTACTTTGATAGTTTGAGAAACATCATTGTATACTATGAGACCTAGTCATTAGAAGGGGACTTCGAGGTCATTTCTAACTTCATTTCTCCAAGTCCTATATGAAAAGTGTGTAGTATCTTCAGAAATAAGATTTTATCTTCAAGTTCTAGAAAGCAAGCAAGGGCAACAACACTAGTTTGTATAATTTTGGGAGTATCTTAGACTACCCTGATTAATAACACTAAAGAGGATTTCTCATGCTTAGAAATGGGTGTTTTGTTACAAAGTTTATGGCTCTTTGGGGAGCATTATTGCACTAAGTGGTCTAATTTCATTAAATTTTTTATATACACACATACAATTTGCATTTTAATTTATCATAAAATAGTATATTTTCTGGCTTTTCCCTCTCTCTATCCCTCCATCTTCCCTCTTAACTAAGGAACCTTCCCAGCCACTCCACCCCTTTCTCATATTACTGTCCTCTGTCATCCTACTGTTCTCCTCCCTTGAAATTATTATTCATTGCACCCATTAAATAGGCAGGACTGGGAGGAACATGCTTCTATATACATGAATTTCTAAGCGGTCTTATTAAATAAAAAACACAGAGCCAAATATAGGAGTGAAAGCCTTAGAGATCAGGGAAATAGGAAAAGCCACCAGCTAACCTTACCTCACCACGCCACAGCTTCCAAAGTGCCACTGCTTTCTGTCTACCCACGTTTTTATTGCTTGGCTGTTCTGCCCTCTCATTGGCTCTTAGCCCAATATACCTCACGTCCTTGTCATTGCCTATCTGTACAGACCTCCGGGTCTCTATGGTTGTTACTGGGATTAAAGGCATGTGTCACAACACTTGATTCTGTTCTTTAATGTGGCCTTGAACACACAGAGACCCTACCTGCCAAGTGATTGGATTAAGGGCATGTGCTACCGCTACTGCTGCATGACTTTTGTGTTTACTTATAATGGCTTGCCATTTCCTCTGATCTCCAGGCAAGCTTTATTTATTAGCATACAAATAAAATATCATCACATGTCAGCACAAATAAAGCATCACCACACTTCTACATAATAAAGGCTATATGTGACAAACCTACCATCCATGTCTACCTTAAATTGTAGAACATCAAAGCCATCTCAACAAAATCAGGAATGGGACAAAGCTAACTCCTAGCTCCTTACCTTTCAACATAGTGTTTTGAGAAGTAGCTAGAGCAATTAAGACAAGAGAATGTCAATACAAGGAAACAAATAGGAAAATAAGTCAAATTATCGCTATTGGCAGATGACATGGTATAAATAAGTGATCGAAAAAAATATCACCAGAAAACTTCTAGAAATGATTAACATTTTAAGCAAAGTGGCAGGATATAAAACTAACTTACAAAAATCATTGTCTTTCTATATATCATAACGTAATTAGAATATGAATAATAGAAAAGTGGATGTGTGGAACTAAAGACAAGGGATATACTGTGTTAAATGCAATTTAGGTGGAAAGGAAATAGAGAAGTGATTTGGGGAAGAAAAATACTGGAGATAATTTAAACTCTTAATAATTATTATGCTTTAGTGGTAGTTCTGGGTAATAAAACAGCTGTGTACATGGTAGAAAAGTTATCTGTCACTAATGTATTACCTTATTCCCACCCTCATTTGTGCATATATGTGTGTGAGTCACTAAATATGCCTACATATTCTTCTTATTTTATTAACCACTGTGTCCAGAAAAATAAATCAAGAATTTTTGCAAATTGTTCTAAACTTATTTGCATGGGGTTGCCTCCATCTCAATGGATAAATCACACAACCACACATTTTTGTATTTATCTGATTATATTGAATAAAATCATATACTGTATATTGAGACTTACTTAAATGCTTCTACTAAGAATTACTGTGAGCAGATGCATCATGCCTAGTGAGTCAAAATGATGTATTTTAAAAATAAACATCTAGGCCGGGCGGTGGTGGAGCACGCCTTTAATCCCAGCACTTGGGAGGCAGAGCCAGGCGGATCTCTGTGAGTTCAAGGCCAGCCTGGGCTACCAAGTGAGCTCCAGGAAAGGCGCAAAGCTACACAGAGAAACCCTGTCTCAAAAAACCAAAAAGGAATAAATAAATAAACATCTATTGTCACAAATTTGGCACATTGTGAAAAATAGCACGTTCTTTACAAAATTTATGTCAAATTCATTGTTATCTTTCAATGTGATACATAATTTCTTAAAGTTTGACAGTGTTAACCTGATAAAAATTACTGTCTACATGATCTGAATTATCTATTTTATATTTAGTCTTGAGAAACATTTTGACAAAAATTTCCTTTTTGCATGAAACAAATTAATTCCTGGAAAACACACCTGAAATTTTAATTAAACATTATTTTATTTTAATGTACTTTCCCTATGCTGAAAATAGATTCTTTTCTCCTACACATTTCCTGATTACAGTCTCCTCTCCCTCTACTCTGCCCAATTTTTCCCCACAGCCACCCCCCCATCCAGATCCACTCCTTTCCTGTCTCTCATTAGAAAAAACAGGCTTTCAAGAGATAGCAACAAAACATAACAAAATAGAATATAATAAAACAAAACAAATACCACCTTGTCCACACTGAAGTTAGACTAAACAAACCAAGAGAGGGAAAAGAACCCCAGAGAACGCACAAGACTCAGGGTCATACTTGTTAACACTCTCAGGAGTCCCATAAAAATACTAAACTGAAAACTATAATATGTACTCAGAGGACTTGTTGCATACCCATACCTGCTTGGCACTGCACTTGATGTTTCAGTCTCTGTGAGTTCATATGAACTTTGCTCAGTTGATTCAGAGGGCTTTCTTTTCCTGATGTCTTCCATAATGTCTAGCTCTTACAAAATGTCTGTCTCCTCATCTGTGGGATTCAATGAGATCTTGGGTGGAATTTGATGGAGACATCCCATTTAGATATGTGTGTTCTAATCTCTCTCTCTCTCTCTCTCTCTCTCTCTCTCTCTCTCTCTCTCTCTCTCATGTATTGCTGTGGGTCTATGTATTTATTTCCATGTGCTGTAGGGGGAAGCTTCTCCCTTGAAGGCTCTGCAAGGCACTGATCTATAAGCATAGCAGACACTCTGGGGTCATGTTCTTTCTTTCTTTCTTTCTTTCTTTCTTTCTTTCTTTCTTTCTTTCTTTCTTTCTTTCTTTCTTTTTCTTCCTTCTTTCCTTCCTTCCTTCCTTCCTTCCTTCCTTCCCTCCTTCCCCTTCCTTCTTTCCTTCCTTCCTTCCTTCCTTCCTTCCTTCCTTCCTTCCTTCCTTCCTTCCTTCCCTCCTTTTTATTTTCGTTTTTAGACCAGTACTGTTTACTTTTATGATAGGTCTCTGGGCCATGAATTTCCAAAGATCAGTTTTTATTCATGTGACTTATTTGGCTGTTGAAAACCTTAGAGTAGCGCTCTCCAAAATCATTCTGAAATATTTGAAATAGCTTTAGAATAACTTCTTATTTTCATTAAATTATGCAATACTAGTTTTAAATGATAATAATTGTGAATATTCCTTCTGGATATTAGTGATAAAGTGTTAAAGCAGTTTTATAGGGTTGAACAAAGTGTTTCATAACATGTCCAACTATACAGCCCTTCTTTTTGCAGCTCTTAGATACACAGCATCATCATGGTAAATGGCTGAGTGTATGGATGCTTACACTGAGATGCCTTTATCTTGGATATTTGCCTCTTTTCAGTATGTATTACGGGCAAAATTTTTGCTTTCTCTTATGTTTTACCTCAAAAAGTATTTTGTTTTTCATCATGGATACTAGATGCTCATCTTTAAAACTTAGGCAATCTAAGCTACTTATTTTTAAAGCATGTATAAACATCTTTAAATTCTCCTGGTTAAAAATAGGTGCTGATCAGATGGTTTTGAGATTTCCCAAAGATTGAGCAAAACTTTGACATATGTTCTGGCTTCGAGGACCTAACCTCCCTCCATCTCACAGGTGCTGCTCCTTACAGAGTAGTGTAACATAAACATGGGTTTCCTTTTCCTCGCTGGAAATAAACTTTCCAACACTAGGACTTGTGGTTTCTTTTGGTTTACAGTTTAAGAGTTTTAGTCTATTATTAGCTTGCTTTGTTTCTTTTAAAGCTGTGGATAGACAGAATGCATGGTAAAGAGGACAGGTTTAGTCAGAGCCAATACTGCTCAGTTCCTGGTGGCTAGGATGAGAAAAGAGAGATAGATAGATAGATAGATAGATAGATAGATAGATAGATAGATAGATAGAT
>CABHPR010138360.1:0-23339 GCA_902168415.1 Peromyscus melanophrys
ATATATATATATATATATATAAAAAGGCCACAGATATGAAGCCAAATCTGGGGCAATGCTTATAAATAATTATAGGGCCTGAGAGATGGCTCAGTAGTTCAGAGTGCACACTGCTCTTGTAGAGGATCTAAGTTTGTTTTCCAGCACCCATGTTAAACTACTCACAATCACCTGTAACTCCAGCACTAGAGGATCTAATACCCTGCTTGGCTTCTTTGGACACCTGACACACAGGACAAACACAAATGGACACAAACATTTAAAAACAGCTTAAGGGGGGAAAGGGTTCATTTTCGCTCACTATTTCAGAGTATGCTCCATCACAGGGGGATGTCCTGGCAGGCAGCATGACGTCAGGGAGCAGAGAGCTCGGCTAGCTTCTCCCTTTCTATGCAGCCTAGGACCCAAGTCCTTGGAATGGTGCTGCTCACTTTAAGGATGGGTCTTCTTACCTCAATTAACCCAGTCAAGACAATCCCTCATAGGTAGAGTTAGAGGCCAATTTAATCTGAAGAATAATCCCTTATGCAGCATGTCCAAGCACTTGTCTCCTAGGTAATTATAGACCCTGTCAAGTGGATAATTAATATTAACCATCACACCAAGTAGACACTGGACATGGTAGGACATGTCTATAATCCCTGTGCTCCTAAGATGACATAGGAGGCAGAGACAGGAAGATCCCTGGAAGCTTACAGGCCAGGAGATCTGGGGCACACAGCTTCGTACAAGAAACACTGTTTCAAACAAGGTGGAAGGACCACCATCCAAGGTTATCCTCTGACCTCTAAAGTGTGCCATGGCATGCTTGTGCCTTCACCCTCACACACATATGCACAAGATTATAAAACTATAATAATGCATAAGAAATACAGATTAATAATTAGTCATCTATGATAATCAAACTTACAGTCATGTTAGTTAAGTTTTCTAGGTATACATAGATATATTTCAATTAGGTAGGTAATCTTCAAACACTTCAAAGACCTACAGAATATGGTATTTAAGATGATTTATCTATTTATTTTTTTAGATTTATTTATTTATTATGTATACAGTGAGTGTTTGGCCTGTAGGGCAGAAAAGGGCACCAGATCTCATTGTAGATGGTTGTGAGCCACCATGTGGTTGCGGAGAATTGAACTTAGGACCTCTGGAAGAACACCCAGTGCTCTTAACCTCTGAGCCATCTCTCCAGCCCTTGAGCCATTTCTCCAGCCCTTTTTTTTTTTTTATTAAAGATTTATTTATTTATTATGTATATAGTATTCTGTCTGCATATATACCTGCAGGCCAGAAGAGGGTGCCAGATCTCATTACAGATGGTTGTGAGCCACCATGTGGTTGCTGGGATTGAACTTGGGACCTCTGGAAGAACAGTCAGTGCTCTTAACCGCTGAGCCATTTCTCCAGCCCTAAGATGATTTGAAAACTTAGACTTTCTGGACAATGAGACACATCTGCTCCCGGCAGCACCAATTACTTCAAAGAGGAGCATCGGTCTGGAAGTCACTCCATATGGAGTTTATCTTCTTGGCAAAAATAGCCATTTGGGTAAGAAACTGTTCTCTCCTGGACTGCTTGACAAAATGTTGTATCAACTGGACATGCAGGACCCATAGGAAGGTAACCACTGAACTTTGTAAGGCGAGATGGTCCTGCAGGTTCCTGTTTCTCAGAGGAGACTGCCCGATATTCTACAGGACACAGAGAGAAGTGACTGAGAGACTTTAGGCCTATAGGCTGAAGATGGATGCCCCAATGTTGCGTAGGAACTTTGGGTAACTATCCAGGTAGTCAGCTGTCTCTGTCATTCTAGATTTTTGGAAGTTGCTTACAATGTTCTTCCTGTTTACTTAGATAATATCATATCCTTCTGAGGTCTTTGATGTAGTTGAAGACTAGACAGTTATAATTTTCCTTGGTTATGATAAAAAGAGAAATTAAATATGAAACTTTAGACTCACAAATATAGGATAGAATATTTTCTTTAATTTTACAAAATACAAATAAACTAGATATTGTAACTGTAATTCTTGCTTGATATATGTAATTTTACTAGGTTAAAGTTAAAACCTTCCTTTTGTTTAAACAAAAAAGGGGAAATGCTGTGGAATAATGCTTTTGTACACTGGTTTAATAAAATGCTGATTGGCCAGTAGCCAGGCAGGAAGTATAGGCAGGATAAGCAGACAAGGAGAATTCTGGGAAGAGGAAGGCTGAGTCAAGAGACACTAGCCCCACTGTCCAGGGAGGAGCATGTAATGGCACACAGGTAAAGCCACGAAACACATGGTGACATATAGATTAACAGAAATGGGCTGAGTTTAAGTGTAAGAGCTAGTCAGTAGTCAGCCTGAGCTAATTAATATAAGCCTATGTGTGTTTACTTGGGTCTGAGCAGCTGTGGACCAGGTGGGACACAGGAAAACTCCAGCTACAATAATGTAGAAATCCATGAGTCTGTAAAAATAAATTGATTAATAAGAAAATGGCAAGTCGAAGATTGGTGGTGGCACATGACTTTAATTCCAGCACTCAGGATGCAGAGGGAGGTGGATCTCTGTGAATTTAAGACAAGCCTCGTCCACAAATCAAGTTCCAGGACAGCCAGAGCTATTACACAGAGAAGCCCTGTCTTGAAAAACAAAACAAAACAACAATAAAGCAAAGAAACTGGGAAGTCAAAAAATTTTTTTTATAATTGTATGTAGTTTGAATGAAAATGGCCCCCATAGGCCTATAGGGTATGGCACTATTAGGAGGTACAGCCTTGTTGGAGGAAGTGGTTACTGGGGGTGGGCTTTGAGTTCTTAGATACTCAAGTCAGACCCAATGTCTGACTCTCTTTCTGCTGCCTGTGGATCCAGATGTAGAACTCTCAGCTCCCATGTCTGCCTGCATGTCGCCATGCCTTCTGCCATGACAATAATGGACTAAACCTTTGAACTGTAAGCCAGCCCCAGTGAAATGCTTTCCCTTATAAGAGTTGCCATGGTCATGGTGCCACAGCAATAAAACCCTAAGACAGGAGTTGGTACTGTGCACTGGGGAAATGCTGTGATAGGCCTGACCATTCTTCTGTTTGGAGGAATGTGGGTTTTGGGTTAGAAAAGCAGTTGAGCCAAGCCTTTAATCCCAACAGTCAGGATGCAGAGGCAGGCAGATCTTGGAGTTCGAGGCCAGCCCAGGCTACAGAGTGAGTTCCAGGACAGCCAGTGCTACCCAGAGAAACCCTCAATATCCAAAACAAAACAAAACAAACAAAAAAAATGAAAAAAGAAAGAAAAGGAAAAAGAAGTAGTTAAACACTTTAAGGGGGAGTTCCTGAGCCATCACAGTAGGAACTGAAGACAGTGGTGCTGAGGGTAATTTGAACTGTGAGGCCTGGCTCAAGAGGTTTCAGAGAGAATGTGAATATGTGGCCTAGACCGTTTTGTCTGCGTGTATGTGTATGCACCAAAAGCATGCCTGTGGAGGCTAGAGGGCATTAGATTACCTGGAACTAGAGTTATAGATGGTTTGTGAACTCTCATGTGAGTGTGTGCTCTTAACCCCTGAGCCATCTCTGTAGCCCCAGATTCTTTTTTTTTTTTTTTTTGTAATGTTAGAGGGTAAACTACAGCTGCACCCAGGCTAAGCAAGTACTCCTGCACCGGGCTACATCTCTGGCTCTAGAAAAAGATTTCTTGACAGCAAAATAGGAATGGCTAGAGGGCCAGTCACCACCTCACAGCATCAGCGAGCAAGCATGTGGTGATGAGAAGGGAGAGAGAAAGAAGTGGAGTGGTGAGTGGGCTGTGGAGAGAGGCAGAACTGGAGACAGTAGGACGCCATGGCAGTGAGGACCAGGCTGATGTGAGCGGTCTATGTTGCCATCTGCGCCCATGGTGATATCCAGACCCGTGCTGCTGCTGAAGTCCGCGTCTGGGTCTGTGGTCCGTGGTCCTACCGCGGTCAGTGTGTCCCTCCAGTCCCGCAGCTGCTCGGACAAGTAAACACACAGAGGCTTATCTTACTTACAAACTGTATGGCCTAATGGCTCAGGCTTCTGGCTAGCTAGCTCCTATAACTTAACCCATTTCTATTAATCTATAAGTTGCCACGTGGCCGTGGCTTATCAGTATTTTCACTTCTCCTGGCAGCTAGTGTCTCCTCTCTGCCTGTCCCTGTCCTTTTCCTGACTCTGTCCTGGATTTCCCGCCTGCCTATGAGCTGCCTTGCCATAGGCCAAAGCAGTCCATTTATTAACCAATGGGAACAACACATATTCGCAGCATACACAAAGACATCCCCCAGCAAGCCAGGGTCTGTGTTGAGGTCCGTGGCCCATGCTCCCACCCAAAGGCCATGGGAATGTCTGTGGTCTGGGCTGCAGTTTGAAGCCATGTTGATGTTCAAGGGCCATGCTGCTTCCTGGGCCGTACTGACGAGAGTGGCCTGCACTGCCACCAGGTTGGTGTCTGTGGTCTGGGCTGCCTCTGAGAGCCTTGTCTGGGTCAGTGGTCCTATTGCAAACAGGTCCCTGATTTGTGCTGTCATCAGAAAACATGTGGAAGTCCATGATTTGTGCTCCCGCTGACTGTGAAGAGCAAGAAGCTACTTTTTAAGTGATATCATGACTGCAGATGCACAGCTGAGAAAGAGAGACATGGAAGGCTTCTGTGGCAACCCCTCCCCCTCAACCCCTCCTCCCCAAAAAGTAACAGCCTAAACAGGAAGCCATGGAAGAGAACTCTTTTTTTTTTTTTTTTTTTTTTTTAAGATTTGTTTATTTTATGTATATGTGTGCTCTGTCTGCATGATCTGATGCCAGAAGAGGGCATCAGATCTCATTACAGTGGTTGTGATCCACCATGTGGGTGCTGGGAATTGACCTCAGGACCTCTGGAAGAGCAGCTATTGCTCTTAACTGCTGAGCCATCTCTCCAGCCCCCATAAAAGTGTGATAAGGATGCTGAAGTTAGCTCTCCACAATTGATGGCTTCTGATGGGGGTAAGGGAAGGGACAACCCTGTTCTACTTAAGAGGCAGCCCGCTGAGAGTTTGAACATGCTCCAGTATATAGTTAGTATATAGACACACACAAATTGGACTTGGTTTTTTGTTGTTCGTTTGTTTTGCTTTTCTGTCTTTCTTTCTTTCTTTCTTTCTTTCTTTCTTTCTTTCTTTCTTTTCTTTTTCTTTTCTTTTTCTTTTTATTTTCCCTTTTGGTTTTTTGAGACAGGGTTTCTCTGTGTAGCTGTGGCTGACCTCGAACTCACAGAGATCCACCAGCCTCTGCCTCCAGAGTGCTGGAATTAAAGGTGTGCTCCACCACTGCCTTGCTTTCTTTTCTTTTTTAACTTAAATTTTTATTTTTGGGGGAGGAGGTCAAAGGGTTTGGGGGAGGACATGGAAGGACTAGAAAGTGAGTGTGATTGGGGTGCATTGATGTGAAATTTCCAATGAATCAATAAAAACATTTTAAAAATATGAATGAATAAATGCAGATAGAATTCTGAGATTAGGAAAATCACCATTTGGAAACCATTATAGCAGTAGCTAAATCAGCCAAGAAACATTGCTAAGACCAGTAGGTGAAAACTGGATAAAGAACAGGATGTTTACATGGTCTCAAAATATCTTCGCACAAAATGCTTAATAATTATAAAATGAAAGAAGGCTAGTTTCAAAGTGGAGAAATCTGGCGGATGCCATTTAATCAGACAACCAAAGTTAGCATCACCAGCTAAAGGCACAAACTGAAATCTCCAGAAGTTCACTATCTGGTGAGATGCAGTAAGAAAAACCCGTGGTAGTTCTCCAGAAGTGCATTAGCTGACCATTGGTGAAGAATCCTCAGACAACCTTAAGCTAGGCAATCTTCTAAAATAACCTTCAAAAGCATCAGGAAAAGCCTGGAGTGGGGGTGTGCACCTACAGTCCCAGTGCTTGGGAATCCAAGGTACGTTTGAGGTCAGGCTGGGTTGCAAAGGGAGGCCCTGTTTCAATATATAAGTGAAATCAGAAGTCAAAAGATTAAGGAAGTACTGTTCTAGATCTAAAGTCACAACTAAGGGGCTGGAACAGCAGTTAAGAACACGTACTGTAGAGCTGGAGAGATGGCTTAGCGGTTAAGAACACTGGATGGTCCCCCAGAAGACCTGGGTTCAATTCCCAGCACCTCATGGCAGCTCACAACTGTCTGTAACTCCAGTTCCAGGGGATCTGATACCCTCACATAGACATACATGTAGGCAAAACACCAACGCACATAAAAAATTTTAAAAAGAATCAATTAATTAAAAAAAAACAAAACACTGCAAGTCAGGCAGTGGTGGTGTACGCCTTTAATTCCAGAGGCAGGCAGATTTCTCTGTGAATTCGAGGCCAGCCTGGTCTACAGAGTGAGTTCTAGGACATCCAGGGCTACATAGTGAAACTCTGTCTTGAAAACCAAATGGGGAAAAAAAAAAAACAAAAACAACCCACTTACTGCTCTTTCAGAGGACCCAGGTTCAGTTGCTGGCACAACCATCAGTAACTACAGTTCCAAGGGATCCAATGACCTCTTCTGACCTCCCCATGTATCAGACACACACATAGTGCACAAACATGCATTCATGCAAAAACACTTATTCACATAAATCTAAAAATACATAAATAAAAGCTAAGGCACAAGTAAATGCAACAAGTGATCTTGGGTTGACTCCTGTACTTGCAGACTTTATTGGGTCATTAGATAACACGTGACTAGACAGTGGCAGGTGGTAGTGACCTGCTAGGGTTGGTTTCCTGATTGTGAGAGCTGTATTGTGGTTATGCAGGATACTGGTTTGGAGGCATTATTACCTACTTGTGGGTAGTGGAGCACAGTGTTGTCATTCTCATGCACACGGTTCAGAGACATTATTTGTAACATTCTTTTTTTTTTTTTTTTTTTTTTGGTTTTTTGAGACAAGGTTTCTCTGTGTAGCTTTGCGCCTTTCCTGGAACTCACTTGGTAGCCCAGGCTGGCCTCGAACTCACAGAGATCCGCCTGGCTCTGCCTCCCGAGTGCTGGGATTAAAGGCGTGAGCCACCACCGCCCGGCTATTTGTAACATTCTTGCAAAGAAAATAAATAAATGGTGAAGAATGGCTGATGGATTATGACATTGTTAGTAATCAATGTCTATTATGTATATAAGTACTAAGGCCTGGGCAGTGTATTTTCTGATCCTGGCCTGTGGGCATGACGAATATCAAACAATCACTAATTATCAGCATGGTAGAAACTCTCAGTTGCTAACTCAACTCTTTTCCCCTCCCCCCATTCTTTCTTGCTAACACAATCCCAGTTTTATTGAGGTGTGGCTACCTTGAGGTGTTTCCTATCTTCCGGAGATGAATATTTGTTTCTCTAAGCTAGTCATGGTTTAGGAATGAGCATGAGCTGTGATTCTGGCTCATGATGCTGAAGACAGGTTTGCCGGGATGAGGTGGAATTTGGAGAAAGGTTGTCTCTGCTATATAATATGACACCCACAGACAAAATGGCTCCTCTTCTGTTAGATGTGATGGTGTCTACTTGTGATATACCTAGACTCCGCAGCCTGTTTTGCAGGAGATGGATTAGAGGGCAAATGCCAACATACTGAACATGACAAAATAGAAATAGACAAGTGGGTGGAGCTTGTCCCTGATAATCTCATTTGCTGCTACATCTGCCACCCTAGTACCCACCCTATCTCCTGCCTGGAGTTGATGCTCATCATTCACCATCTGTATTTGCAAATCCCCTTAATGCTTCAATGTACTTATAACTGTAAGATCAGTCCCTGCAGGCCCTTTGCACTCACTCACTGCTACATGCACCTGTTCAGCAGTGTGTCTAGCACTGTGGGGATTAGAGCTACAGAGTGGGGAAGATGGTGAGCCTCACTCTGGGTAGTCTTTGACTCTACTTATCTAGGTCCCATGTAGTTCAATGCAAGAGTCCATTTAAGCAAAGCCATGAAGATCTAGAGATGTTACAACAAAATTCCCTGGCTGTGCTATTGGGTTTCCCTTGAGAAGGCTTCAAATAGACCATTTCTTTGCAAATAACAGTTTACTTTCACAAAAATAGATGACCTAGCTCATGATCATAATTAGCCTTCTGGAACCGAAAGGCAATCACAAACGAGTGGTTCTCATTCTCTTCACTTTCCTGATGCTGTGGAGTTCCTACTCTTCCTCAGGACAAACATTTTAGTAGTAAATACACTGTATCTTGTTAACATTACATACATATTTATGTAACATCATTAAAAGGGCAAGTATTTTGCAGATGAAATAGAATTAAGTTTTACAAAGGGTTTAAAAAGGAAATCCTCTGTGCGTGTGCGTGTGCATGTGTGTTAGTGTGAGTGTGTGTGTGTGTGTGTGTGTGTGTGTGTGTGTGTGTGTGTGTGTGTCTTTTCCCCATTTTGGTACTGGAGATCAAACCCAGGGTCTTGCACATGCTAGACAAATGTTCTATCACTAAGCTAACATCCTTGATTCCTTTCCCTAATTTTTTAATTATTTATTTATTCTAATTAATTATTTATTTATTTTCAAGACAGGTTCTCATGTTGCCCGGACTGGCCTTGAACTCCTGATCTCTCTGCTTCATTTCCCAAGTGCTGGGGTTATAGGCATGCACCATGACTCCTGGCATCTTTCACCTAATTATTACCTTTTGGGATCCCAGTTTACACCACTGAACCAGAAAGAGAGAAAGAGAGAGAGAGAGAGAGAGAGAGAGAGAGAGAGAGAGAGAGAGAGAATGAATCATTGTGGTGCTTATTCTTGGTTGTCAACCTGACTACCTGGAATTAACCCAAGTGATTGGGTACACTTGTGGGGATTTTTTTCTTTTTTCTTTTCTTTCTTTCTTTTTCTTTTTCTTTTTCTTTTTCTTTTTGAGACAGGGTTTCTCCGTGTAACAGCTCTTGCTATCCTGAAACTCCCTTGGTAGACCAGACTGGCCTGGAACTCAGAGATCCACTTGCCTCTGCCTCCAGAGTGCTGGGATTAAAGGCACGAACCACCCCCCAGGCTTGGGAAGACCCAGTTTTAATCTGAATTTTTTGAGGTAGGAAGGTCCACCTTTAATCTGGACCACACCTTCTGGCTGCAGCCTAAATAAAGGACATGGAAGAAGGAAGCTGGCTCTCTCTTTGCCTGCTTGCTCTCCATGGCAAGTCTATCCCCTAACTGGCATTAGAGCCTACTTCTTTGGGATTCCAATGGATGCTGAAGACCAGATGCAACATCCAGCCTCGTGGACTGAACAACTATTGTATTCTTAGATCTTTGTTAGGTAAACAGCCATTGTTGGACTAGCTGGACCACAGCCTGTAAGCCATTCTAATAAGTCCCATATATATATAAATATATATATATTCTCATATATAATATTTATTTATTTATGGGATATATATATTCATTCTGTAAGTTCTGTTCCTCTAGAGAACGTGACTAACAGAGTCATATTTTGTTACTTCCCCATCTCCTAACCCTCCACCATTCTCTTTCACAGCATTTCTTTTCGAAGCCTTCATCAGCACCTGCAGTTACATGCCTATTTGTCTTCTCCACTACACTCTCAGCCCTAGGCAAACAAAAACCTCATCTGTTTTGTTCTCTACTGTAAACCTAGTGCTTAATGCATGGATAACTAGTGCTAGTGCTGCATGTATAACAGGGTCTTAAATATTGATTGAAAGAGTAAAGGAATGAGTGAAACGTGGCTGATCACTAGTATTCCAGTAAAGAATAGCGTGGGGTGGGAACAGATGTTACTGACCCTAATATGCCAGTGGCTGGTGTTGGGTATATTTCAGTTGTCTACTTTTTACTTGGGGGATTAAAGTCAGGGCCTTGTACACATTCTACCACTAAGCTGCACCCTAGTTCCTTATGCAGGAGTTCAGCATCCTCTACCCCTCTTCCTGTTGGCCCTCACCCTCAAGGGGCAATTGTTTAGTGAATCTCATCTGGTAGTTCCCAATTTGAAGACTAATTTTGAGAGTACATACTGACTGAATTGCCAGGGTTTTCAGTTTTAAAGTTCTTACTGAAGTCAAGTTGATTTCATACTACTCTGGAGTAACTCCAGGCATTCACTATTCAATGTGAATAATTCAATATTATTCTGGAGGGACTCCAGGGCATTCACTATTCAAAGGAGGAAGACATTTGTTTTGTTTAGCTAAAACTGGACTGGATCTATACGAAAGACAGGGCTGCTTTTGCAGATATTTTTGTGCACTTTGGGCATCGAAGAGTGTGAGTTGCTTTTGGATACTTACATTCTTTCTTGTCTTGCTACAAATCTACATATTGTATTGAGTGATGCGTTTTTTGACATTCTCTTTATGTAGCCTACTCTGTCCTCCTGCCTCACCCTCCTGAGATTACAGACCTACAACCCAGCAATGACTTCTTTTCCTAATTGCAAAAACAAGCATGTGTGTTGTAGAAATTATGGAAAATATAGGAAACAAAAAGGAGATTTAAAAAAGCATAAAGAAAACAAAACATTACTTAAAATTCCACCACCCAGAGATAACCATTCCTAAAAGCTGGAATTTTTGTTGTTTATTTTTTTGATTCTCTCTCTCTATCTTTTGAGGCAAGGTCTCATTTTGTAGCCTCCACCTCCCAATTACAGTCCTCTCCCTCCAAGTGCGGGGATTACAGGCCTGCAATCCCATTCCTAACACTTTGATTTTGTTTCTCTCAGCCTTGTTTTTATATTCATGGAGTAGGCACACACGTTTTTATAACAGTTATCATGCGCATGCAGTTAGCCTATGTGCAGTTATCATCTATATGGTATGGCAGGCACCTTAATTCATTTTTTTTTTTTTTTTGAGATATGGTTTCTCTGCGTAGTTTTGGTGCCTGTCCTGGCCTCAAATTCACAGAGATCCCCTGGCTCTGCCTCTCGAGTGCTGGGATTAAAGGTGTGCACCACCACCACCCGGCAATTTATTCTTTATCTACCTATCACACCTTGTGTAATTCTCTCAATATAGTTGTATAAGATGATATCATTATTTTCACTCAACAACTGAGTACACTGAGACTGAGTATAATTTATTTGCCTAAGGCTATATAATTGGTGACTGGTAGATCTAGGGTTCACATGTAGCTCTAATTCTAAACTCCCTAGTTTCAACTATTATGCTATCTGGGTATATGTCTCTGTTTTCAATTAAGTTGGAATTACCATAGAAATAGTTTGATTACTCCTCTTGGAAAACATCTTTCTCTCCTTCCTTCCTTTCTGATATTTTTACATTTATTTATTTTGTGCAGGTGTATGTGGGTGTCACTTGGGTGTGCACGGTAAGGTGCATGTTTGGAGGTCAGAGGACAACTTTCAGGGGGAAGATTGGTACTTTCCTTCTCCCACGTAGATTCCAGGGCTCAAGCTCAGGTCATCAGGCTTAGCAACAAGAACCTTTCCCTATAGAACCATCTTGCTGGCCCAGGATTCTTATTTATTTACATACTTACATATTGGTTTAATATTTTTTGCAGGGGGGGAGGGGGCGCCGTGTCTTACGTAGCCCAGGCTAGCCTTGAACTCATGCCTCATCCATCTACCTCTCATATACTTATTGACTTCCATAGAGTTGCAGAAGAATCCTGTGGTCAGTTGGCTTCCCTTCCTTGGAGAGAAACAAATCCTTTTTTTCTTCTTTCCTTGTTTAGGTTCTTGAAGGCATTTTTTTCTTTATCTGTGATATATTTTAAAATGTCACCTGGCTGACTCTGACTGTTGATTTACTTTTATACACTGACAGGCAGACATGAGTCTTAGGGATGGTATTGATTATTGCAGCTATACTTATACTCCTGGTGTGTCCACTCCATTCCTTCAGTAAGTCATCACTGAGCAACTGCTTTAAACCTGATACTATTTTGGGTCCTGGAGTTACATCATTAAGCAATGAAAATGATTACATTTTTTGTTGATATGTTTTCCTCTGCCCTCCCTATCACCCATATTTTTATTCTGATTTTTCAAAAGAACCTTATTCCCGTGAACTATAGCATCTTTTGACGCCCCGTGATTTTTCTCCACTTGTTCATCTTAACAGAGAGGGATCTGTGCTTGGTCAGCTTTGGTGAATACAGAAATAGAAATTGCAAAGGGTAGATGAGGTGCTAGAAGCGTGGGAGCAGAACTTTACTCCCCTCCTGTCCTCACCCAGCCTTCTATCCTGAGAAAAAGGATGTTCGTTTGATTCTATCAAGAAGATAAATAGTTTTTCAAAGGATCATGGGACCTGTAATTTTTTAACTTAAGAAATTACATTTATGCTGGGCATGGTGGCATATGCCTTTAATCCCAGCACTCGGGAGGCAGAGGCAGGCAGATCTCTGTGAGTTTGAGGCCAGCCTGGTCTACAAAGTGAGTTCCAGGAAAGCCAGGACTGTTACACAGAGAAATCCTGTATTGAAAAACAAAAAAAACCATTTGTGTAGCTAGAGTTTTCCTGCCTGGCCCACGGTCAGGACAAATCTCTGTCACCCACCAGTCCCACAGCCGCTCAGACCCAACCAAGTAAACACAGAGACTTATATTGCTTACAAACTGTATGGCCGTGGCAGGCTTCTTGCTAACTGTTCTTATATCTTAAATTAATCCATTTCTATAAATCTATACCTTGCCACGTGGCTTGTGGCTTACCAGCATCTTCACATGCTGCTTGTCATGGTGGCAGCTGGCAGTGTCTCCCTCTGCCTTCCTGTTCTCTCAATTCTCCTCTCTGTTAGTCCCGCCTATACTTCCTGCCTGGCTACTGGCCAATCAGTGTTTTATTTATTGACCAATCAGAGCAACACATTTGACATACAGACCATCCCACAGCACATTTGTGTGTGTGTGTGTGTGTGTGTGTGTGTGTGTGTGTGTGTGTGTGCGCGCGCGCGCGCGCGCACGTGCGCGCGCCTGTGCCTGTGCACACATACAGATGAGAACTTGCAGGTTCAGATCTTTCCTTCAACCCTGTGGTCCCAGGGATTGAATTCTGATTGTCTCGGGTTTGGCAGCAAGCACCCTCACTCACCTGCTGAGCCATCCTGCTACCCAAGATGCCTATATAGAAGTGGAATCCTGACCCAGTCCCTCCTTCTAATTGGACCCTTCTACATTCTAACTAGCAGAAGAAATTCCTCAAAGTCTCTGGCATTAGAAGGTTTTCCCTCTATTTTTAGTCTTTTGATCATTTCAATGTGAATTTAGGAATGAGTCGATTTAGAAGCCTGTCCCACAAAGACTTCTTATTTTAAAAACCACATAGTAACATTTTTTTTCTCTATGCTAAGGTTGGAAAAAGAAGTGTTCCAGACTCATGACTATATGTAGTTTTACACTTTTTCACATAAGATCTCCGATCGCTTGGAAAGCTACATGGTGTAATGAGAGTGGGGAGAATGGAGCGTGATCGTAATATGTAATTTTACTGTGGCTTTAAACAAACTATTTGAACTTTATGTTCTATAATCTCAGATATTCTTATGTCATGGTGTGACTGGGGAAAGAATATGCATATATATTTACACACATGCATATTTTATTATATATCACACATATGCATAATATATGTATTATGTATACGTATATATTTATAGTGGAAGCTCTGAACTGCTGAAACACACGCTAATGAAATCTGAGGTCTCTTGGTTATTGTCTGAATAATATCGTAGCTTTGAGTATGTCCAACCTGGCTCGTAAAGTGTCTGCTGAAGAAATAGCCAATGAGGGCTGGAGCTGGGAAGCTGGTATGCAAAGCAGTTCTGAAGTACAGCTCAGGGACACTACCTTTGAACACTGTGGTTGCGTAAGACTCAACAGAGTGGTGAATGGAGTCCTGCTTCCCCATTAGGACAAATTACTATGCCAGGTTTATCTGATTAGTTTGCCTCCCCTATTCATGGAAATAAAGGCCTCTGGGTAGGTTAATTATGGCGTCATAAACAGCTTTTGTATTTCTGGCCAGCACAGGCAGCAGATGTTGTCTATTTTTGTCGGAGGATTTGAAGTGTGCAAAAAGAAACACCCGTATGGCCATCTCAGAAGTTTAAAGAAAGCATCTTATTTCCTAGGAAAAACTTTCTAGGCTCAACCTATTAAGCTTTTCTGTATTCAGTTTATCTTCTTTCTGCCTGCCTCTGCCTCCCAAGTGCTGATATTGAAGTCAAGCACCACCACGCTCCAATGCAATCTAATTTATTTAAAAACAGATTTGTGTAGGGTGGAGTGAAGTCCTGAGTGAATGTGTATTTTTTGACATCAGCACAGCCATGTCAAGGACCAATGTTTTAGCCCCACGAGAGTGCAAAGTCTTCCCAGGTTGAGAGATGACAAAGCCTATCTCAGGTCGGAGTACAGATGTTGGTAGTGTGTGAAGAAAACATCCACTAATATCTTTCTTCCCGCCCTACAGTGCCTAAAGACTGCTTCCCTACAGAGACTGCTCCTGCTGAGGTTAGCTAAGCCAGCCTCCTGGTTGAGTTGTGTATAACAACCCTGCCTCTTTCCTTGTTATCTGTATGTGATAACCCTGCCTCCTTGTTCACCTGTACACGGTAACGCTACTTCATTGTTCAACTGTATACAATAAACATGCTGTGTTTCCAGGGTGCTTCAGCTACTCTTTCGGAGAGCCCAGACCACCCAGTCCCAGCTTTTCCCTGTCTGTGTGTCTATCACTTCTTCACATAACTTATATCAATCCCTGGAGCTGTGCAAGGACACAGCATTTCCTTTCTTCCCTTCTTTCTTTTTCTTTCTTTCTTTCTTTCTTTCTTTCTTTCTTTCTTTCTTTCTTTCTTTCTTTCTTTTTCCTCCATTTTTTTTTTTTTTGGTTTTTCGAGACAGGGTTTCTCTGTGTAGCTTTGCGCCTTTCCTGGGACTCATTTGGTAGCCCAGGCTGGCCTCGAACTCACAGAGATGTGCCTGGCTCTGCCTCCCAAGTGCTGGGATTAAAGGTAAGCACCACCACCACCTGGCTCGTTTTTTCATTTTTGAAGGCAGGGTTTCTCTGTGCAGTCTTGGCTGTCTAGAACTCACTCTGTAGACCAGGCTGGCCTTGAACTCAAGAGATCTGCCTACCTCTGCCTCCCAAGTGCTAGGATTAAAGGCATGCATCACCACCGCCTGGCTATTTTCTTTGTAATTATATAAAATGCATGAGGCAGGGTGTGAGAATGTGCACATGAGTACAGTGCTTGCAGAGGCCAGAAGAGGTCATCAGATCCCCTAAAGCTGGAGTTATAGATTGCACTGTTTCTTGATTTATGCAAAGGACTTACAATTACAGTAAATGGTTGTAATATAGTAGTTGAAAGTAATTTGGAGAGGAATGCCATGATTTGATTTATAAATGAGTAGGTAGATAAATAAAATTTTGGTGGTACTAGGAGTTGAACCAGGCTTTCACAGATGCTAGGTGTGTTGATTATATTTCTTATTCAACTTGGTACAAACCTAGATGCACCTGGGAGAAATTCTCAATTGAGGAATTGCCTCCATTAAATTGGCCTGTGGAGCATTGGTGGGCATTTTCTTGACTGCCAATTAATGTAGGAGGGCCCTGTATACTGTGAGTGGTACCATCCTTAGGCAGGTGGTCCTGGGGTACATAAGAAAGGTAACTAAGCAAGCTGTGGGGAGCAAGCCATTTAGCAGCATTGCTCTCTGGTCTCTGCTTCAGTTCCTGCCTCTAGGTTCCTGTCTTGAACTCCTGCCCTGGCTTCTCTCAGTTATGGAGACTGTAACCTGTAGATCAAATAAACACTTTTTTTTTTTTGCCTAAGTTGATTTAAAAGGTCAGTGTTTTATCACAACACAGAAACCAGACTAACATCAGGAAGCAATCCACCAGCAAGTTACATCTGCAGTCTGTGGACTTTTATATGTTAAGATTATTCTACCTCTTTTGTGAAGAATGGTTAGGGAGTTATGAATGGAAGTCCAGAGCTTTAGGCCAAAAGAAGTAGAGATAGAAGGAAGCAAATTTGCTTGGCGGTGGTGGTGCATGCCTTTAATCCCAGCACTCAGGTGTAGTTGGAAAGTTTCTCCCATCCCACCAAGCCCCCGCAGTCCCACAGCCTGCTTATAAAATAATCACTCAGAAGCTTATATTAATTATAACTGCTCGGTCATTAGCTCAGGCTTCTTACTGACTAGCTCTTACACTTAAATTAACCCATAATTCTTGTTTATGTTTAGCCACGTGACTTGGTACCTTTTCTCAATTCTGCCTTGTCATCATGCTTCCTCTGTGTCTGGCTGGCGACTCCTGACTCAACCCTTCCTCTTCCCAGAATTCTCCCTGTCTGCTTGCCCCACCCATACTTCCTGCCTGACTACTGGCCAATCAGTGTTTTATTTATCAACCAATCAGAGAAATACATATTCACAGCATACAGAACAACATCCCACAGCACTCAAGAGGCAGAGGCAGGCAGATCTCTGTGAGTTCGAGGCCAGCCTGGTCTACAGAGTGAGTTCCAGGACAGCCAGGGCTACACATAGAAACCCTGTAAGAAGAAGAAAACAAATTCAATTAGCATATCTTTATATGCAGAGATGATAGGAACTGGTCTGAGGTGGGCCAGAGAATGACGAACGAATCAAGGATGACTCCTGGGTTTCAGGGTTAAATCATTCAGTAATGGTGGCATCATTGCAGATTGGTGAAGGTTGGGAAGATAGATTTGTGCCAATGCGTTCAAGACTACTTTCTACTTTCTCTTCTAGCAGGTTCAGAGTAGCTGGATTTATGTTGAGGTCTTTGATCCACTTGGACTTGAGTTTTGTGCATGGTGATAGATATGGATCTATTTGCAGCCTTCTGCACGTTGATATCCAGTTATGCCAGCACCATTTGTTGAAGATGCTTTCTTTTTTCCATTGTACGCTTTTGGCTTCTTTGTCAAAAATTATATGTTCATAAGTGTGTGGATTAATGTCAGGGTCTTCAATTCAATTCCATTGGTCCACAAGTCGGTTTTTATGCCAGTACCAAGCTGTTTTTATTACTGTAGCTCTATAGTAGAGCTTGAGGTCAGGGATCGTGATGCCTCCAGAGGTTGTTTTATTGTACAGGATTCTTTTGGCTATCCTGGGTATTTTGTTTTTCCATATGAAGTTGAGTATTATTCTTTCCAGGTCTGTGAAGAATTGTGTTGGTATTTTGATGGGGATTGCATTGAATCTGTAGATAGCTTTTGGTAAAATTGCCATTTTTACTATGTTAGTCCTGCCTATCCATGAGCATGGGAGATCTTTCCATTTTCTGACATCTTCTTATTTGGAAGAAACAGCTGAAGATTTTTTTAAAGTCATTTCTTTAATCTTTTACAATTACTCCATTTCTCCTTCCCTTTCCTCCCTCTAAACCCTCCCATATGCCCCTCCTTGCTCTCTTTCAAATTCATAGTCACTTTCTTCATTAATTGTTGTTACAAAATACATGTACACACAGCTCATGGTTAGGCAGTCATGTTGATGACACTTTATGAGTGTAGGGTTTGGTTTTGGACATGATACATTTGAAACACCTCTGAGCTATCTAACAATATAACAAGTAAGCAATTGTGACATTGGGTGTGGAGCTTACCTGTAATCCCAGCACTCAGGAGGCAAGTGCCAAGAGTTCCAGGCTGTTCTGGGCTACAGTGTGAGACCCTACTGAAAAATAAAAAAACAAAACACACAACAATAACAAAACAGTTGTGAGTGAGGAGTTTAGAAAGCATGGAAATATGCATTAGGAATGAACACTTGCAGAGATATTTTAGCCTTGGAAGCAAGGCATCAGAAGACTGGGCAGATGTGGCATTAAAGGAATTACTTAGGAAACTGAGAGAAACACGTAGTTTAGAGAGGAAATCGGTGACATGTTTATTTGGGGGGGCTTGTTTATTTGACTTAAATAATTATTTTTTATGTATATGGGTGTTTTGCCTGCATGTATGTCTGTGCACAACCTGCATGCAGTGCCTGTGGAAGCCAGAAGAGGGCGCTAGATCCCCTGGGACTGGAATTACAAACAGTTGTGAGCTGCCATGTAGGTGCTGGGAATTTAAACCAGGTCCTCTGGGAGAGCAGCCAATGTTCTTAACTACTGAGCCACCTCTCCAGCCTGACTTTTTGTTCTTTGAGACAGGGTCTCACACTGTAGTCCATCTAGAACTCTTGACAATTTTTCTGCCTCCATAATGCTAAAATTTACAGGTCTGAATCACCATGTATAGATGATAACTTATGCTCAGAACTTGATTCTTTCTTTCTTTCTTTCTTTCTTTCTTTCTTTCTTTCTTTCTTTCTTTCTTTCTTTCTTTCTTTCTTTCTTTTTGTTTTTGTTTTTTTTGAGACAGGGTTTCTCTGTGTAGTCCTTGCTGTCCTAGAGACCAGGCTGGCTTAGAACTCACAGAGATCTGCCTCCCAAGTGCTGGGATTAAAGGTGAAGGCCACCATGCCCAGCATAATTATTATTTTCTTAAAAAGATTTATGTTTATGTAAATGTATGTTTTGTGTATAGTGCATTCAGACACCAAAAAAAGGTGTTGATTCCCTGGAGCTGAAGTTAAAAGTAATTGTGAGCTACCCAATGTGGGTGCTGGGAACAGAACTCAGGTCTTCTGGAAGAGCAGGAAATGCTCTTAAGACTTAAGCCATCTCTCCAGCCCCATAATTTTCCTTTTCCTCTCTCTCTCTCTGTCTTCTCTCTCTCTCTCTCTCTCTCTCTCTCTCTCTCTCTCTCTCTCTCTCTCTCTCTCTCATGAGACAGGGTTTCTCTATGTAATAGCTCTGGCTGGCTGTCCTGGAACTTGCTTTGTAGAACACGCTGGCGTTGAACTCATAGAGATCTGCTAGCCAATGCTGGGATTACAGGTGTGTGCCACCACTTCCTAGCCTACAACAGTGACTTTGATCTAAGTTTTAATTCATTTTATAATAGTGTATGAATATTGCTTTAGTTCTTTCTTTTTAAGATTTTGTAGTTCTGCCATGCATAATGGCACACACTTTTAATCCCAATACCAGGGAGAGAAATCAGAGGTGAATTTCCGTGAGTTGGAGTCCAGCCTGGTTGACATAGTGAGTTTTAGGCCAGTCAGGACTATATAGTGAGATAAGAAAGAGAATGATTGAGAGTGAGGATGATTATATTTATTGCCAGGTGTGGTAGCACATACCTGTATTCCCAGTACCATGTGTTTGCTAATAATATGTTTTAATAAATCGGGAACTTGAGGCTGGAGAAATGGTTCAGTGGTTAAGAGTACTGGCTGCTCTTCCAGAGAACCAGGGTTCAATTCCCAGCACCCACATGGCAGTCTGTAAGTTCCAGTTCTGGGGTGTAGAACATCCTCACACAGACACACAGGCAGGCAAAACACTAATGCACATGAAATAAAAGTAAATCAATAAATCAATAAAAAAAAATTAGGGTTGGAGAGATGGCTCAGAGGTTAAGAGCACTGCTCTTCCAGAGGTCCTGAGTTCAATTCCCGGCACCCACATGGTGACTCACAACCATCTGTAATGAGATCTGGTGCCCTTTTCTGGCCTGCAGGCATACATGCAGACAGAATGCTGTATACATAATAAATAAATAAATGTTTACAAAAAATCATTAGGGAGCAGATGCAGAGACCCAGAGCCAAACATTAGGCAGAGCTTGGAGAACCCCTCAGAAGAGGAGGAGGGAGGATTGTAGGAGCCAGAGGGGTCAAGGACACCATGAGGACATGGCTTACAGAATTAACTAAGCAGGGCTCATAGGGGCTCACAGAGACTGAATCAATAATCATGGAGCCTGTATAGGTCTGAGCTAGGTTCTCTGCAAATATGTTATGGTTGTGTGGCTTGGTGTTTTTGTGGGACTCCTAACAGTGGGAGTGGGGTTGTCTCTGACTCTTTCACCTGCTCTTGGGACCCTCTTCCTCCTACTGGGTTACCTCATCCAACCTTGAAATGAGGGTTTATACCTAGTCTTATTGTAACTTGCTATGCCAAGTTTGGTAGATGTCCCTGGGAGAACTGTTCTTTTCTGAAGGAAAATGGAAGAGGAGTGGATTTGGAAGAGAGGGGAGGTGGTGGGGAGGACAGGGAAGAATAGAGGGAGGGGAAACTGAGGTAGGGATGTAATGTATGAGAGAAGAATACAAAAACAAAGACAAAACAAAAAAAATCACAGTGGAAAATGATAGAGGAGGATACTCCAGGGTTGGCCTCTGGCCTCTATATGTGGACAAGTGTACCCTCATGATGAATGGAGGCCAGCCTGGTCTACAGATCGAGATCTAGGACAGCCAGAGCTACACAGAGAAACCCTGTCTCCAAAAACCAAAAAGAAAAAAAAAATCAAGAACTTTACAATTTGTGTACTCTTCGGCCACCTATGAAATGAGATTGTATTTGGATGTAGCTGGTTAGTACAGCATACAGAGAGAGACTAAGAGTATAAAAACATTTTTAATATTATTTTTTATTATATTTCATTACATTCATTTCTTTTGGGGAGGGGAGGGTCTGTGCTGGTATACATGTGGTGGTCTGAGGACAACTTCAGGGAGTCAGTTCTCCCCCTCTACCATGTGGGTCCAGAGATAGAATTTAGGCTGACCCCGCCAGAGAGCAGCATTGTTATCAGCTGAGCCATCTCAATGGCCTCTCAGAGTTTGTTTAGATGGGCCGCAGGTATCCTGAGATGAGCCAGTGACTATGCCTCATCATAATCACAGCCTCCAGGCCTCTCCTCCTCCTGAGTGGAACTCAGGCTGAATGACTCACTTATTTTTCTAACATTTAATAACTTTATTAGAAAGTGTAATTGATTACACATAGACATCAATGTAATTACATTTTTTAGATTTTTTTTTTATGCATATAAAGGTGTTTTGCAGAATTCTGGGAAGTGGAAGGCTGAGTCGGTAGACACCAGCCCGCTGTCCTGGGAGCAACATGTAACGGCACACAGGTAAAGCCACGGAATGTGTGGCAACATATAGATTAACAGAAATGGGCTGAGTTTAGTTGTAAGAGCTAGTCAGTGGTAGGCCTGAGCTAATGGCCAAGCAGTTTTAATTAAAAAAAGGGGGGAGGGATTTGCCTGTATGTTTGTGCACCATATGCATGCAGTGGTCATGGAGGCCAGAAGAGGGTATTAGATCCTCTTAGACTGGAGTTACGGACAATTATGAGCTGCCATGTGGGTGCTGAGATTTGAACACTGGGTCCTCTGGAAGAGCAGCCACTATTCTTATCTGCTGAGTGATTTCTGAAGTGTAAATATATATAATATTTTGAGTAGTAAAAATCTGATGCATATTATTACAGAACATGTGCCTGTGTGTGTACAGAAATGGACATCCTGTGAGAGGGTGTAACACAGGCAGAGCTCTACCTGGGTAGCTCACATCAACATCCTGGTCTCTAGTGAGCCTCCTATCAGTCTCCTGGTAGCTGGGAATAATCTTTCCTTAGTATTCACATGCAAAGAAAAGAAGTAAAGTTCAACCAAATGCTGAAAGCATTATTTGGCCTTATTTTTTTTGTATTGGATGTATTTATTTTATGTGAACGAGAGTACACCATGTGTGTTTCGTGCAGTGTCCACAGAAGAAAGAGGGCACTGGACCCCCTGAACTGGAGTTTCTGATGGTTGTGAGCCACCATGTAGACCCTAGGAACTGAACCTGTGTGCAAGCTGGAGACCTGAGTTCAATCTCTAAAACACACACAGTGGAAAAAAAAGCAACCAATTCCCACAAGTTGTCCCTGGATCCCCACCCTCCCCCACACATACAGGCAAATAAATAAATAAAAACAAATAAATAAACATTTTAAAGTAGCCAGGTGTGGTGGCGCATGCCTTTAATCCCAGCACTCAGGAAGCAGAGGCAGGCAGATCTCTCTGAGTTCGAGGCCAGCCTGGTCTACAGAGTGAGTTCCAGGATAGACTCCAAAGCTACACAGAGAAACCTTGTCTTGAAAAACAAAAGAAAACAAACAAAAAATTTAAAGTTTAAAAAATTATTTACAATTCATTTTATTTTATTTTTATTTCTGAGATAGGGTCTCAATATGTAGTCCTGGCTGGTCTGGAACTATCTATCTCAGAGAGATCCACCTGTTTCTGCCTCCTGAGTGCTGGGATTAAAAGCATACACCAACATGCCTGCCCCACCCCCCCAAAATTAATTATATTTCTATACCAATAGCAAAAGTTATTCTTAAGAATATTTATTATTTTTATGTATATCGGTGTTTGCTGGCATGTATGTCTGTGCACTACATCTGTGCAGTGCCCACAGAGGCCAGAAGAGGGCGTTGGATCCCCAGGAACGGAAGTTTGAGACAGCGTGAGCTGCCACGTGAGTGCTGGAAATTGAACCCAAGTCTCTACAAGGGCAGACCGGTACTTTTATCCACTAAGCCATTTCTCCAGTCCCAACAACAAAAATTCTTAAAAAAAAAAAAAAAAAAATTCCATTACAATGATGAAATTTACAATACTATCAATTTAATGAAGTATAAGGACTAGAGATGTAGCTCAATGGGTAGAATGCTTGCCCAACTCTTATGAAACCTTGGGTTCCACTGCTGGCATTGTACACAACTAAGTGTGGGGGAGAATTCAGATGATTCCAGCCCCCACGAGGTAGATGCAGGAGGATCAGAAGTTCAGGATCATGTGAAGTACATAGGAAGTTCAAGGCCAGAGGGAGCAACAGGAGATTCAGTCTCCAGATAAATAAATAAGTAAACACACAAAATAGAAATACATTTAACCAAAGAGGGCTGGAGGACTCAGTGGTTAAGAGCACTTGTGACTCTTCTAGAGGACTCAGGCTCAGTTTCTAGCACCCACATGGTGGTTTATAACCATCTATACCTCTGGTTCCAGGAAATCAGACACTCTCTTCTGACCTCCATGGACACTAGACCTGTGTGTGGTGCACAACATAATACATGCATGCAAAACACTCATAGACATAAATATAAATTAATAAATAATTTTAATGAGTTTAAAGCTTTGTACACTGAACACTGAAAAACACTGCTTGTGAGATGGTTCAGCGAGTAAAAGTCCTTGCTTCTGAATTTGATATTTGATTCCAGAACCCACAAATTAGAGGGAGAGAACTGATTCGCTCAAGTTGTTCTCCAATGCCTACATCTGTGCTATGGCACACTCGTGCCTGCATACACACACACACACACACACACACACACACACACACACACACACACACACAGAGAGAGAGAGAGAGAGAGAGAGAGAGAGAGAGAGAGAGAGAGAGAGAGAGAGAGA
>CABHPR010138361.1:0-18391 GCA_902168415.1 Peromyscus melanophrys
AGGGATCAAGACAGGAGCCATTTCATCGAGGCAACAGGGCAGTGGAGGCCGACCAGGGAGGCATTCCTGCTTGTTCTCGCAGACACCCTTGGCAGAGGCCAGTTGTCCACCCCACTCAGAGCAGTGTAGCAGGAGGAACAGAGACACCCTCATTGAACCCATGGTCCTGTGGAAAGCCACTTACCTCCCTGAGACTTCATAAAAAAGAGGGTTCCTCTTGAATCTCACAGTAGCCTTCATGTGGTGGCAGAGGATAGACCAAAGGCTTCTAGGAAAATCTTGAGTCTCTCTTGGTTAGTGTGAAGATGGCAGAAGAAGCCATGATACATAATCAGAGTCTGTATCAACCACACATCCCACCCCTGAAATCTGCACATAAAGGGAACACAGGGTGTCCACATCCCAGGCTGGATATCCCCAAAGGAACTGAGAACAAGCACTGCTCAGACAGGTGAAGTGTGGTCCTATAAGGATTTCTCCCTGGAAATATGAGGCACTCAAGCTCCAGCTCTGCTTCTTATGCTTTCCATCACAGGGCAGATAGCCTACCTCAATACAGGCTTCTTAAAAAATATGTATCATCCACAGGACAGTGTACTACATGCCATCCTTGAAGACTATGGTGGTCAAGGAAGAGGTCTGGCGGTGTTTGATGCCTGACACTCTCTAAGCCAGCTGCCTGAGCCGGGACACATGACACAAAACCCCAGTGCATTCTGTTGACTGTTCTCAAGTTTGTATGCTGTGTATTTGTAAAACTTTATTGAAGATCATTTGTAACTATGGCGCTATTTAATAAACTAGGGCGTGTCTGCTCTGAGACATCTTCATACCTGAGCTAGCATGTCTACCACTGCTAAAATTTCCTGTGCTCCCATGTGTTTGGGGACACAGGGGTGATTCCTCATCGTATTTATGCTCTTAGTAGTGAGTGTGATCAATTTCATATATTGTATGAAACTCAAAGAATTAATAAAAATATTATATTTTAAAAACTATATTAAGAAGTCAAGAGCAGATAGAACCCACCTCATTTGACTTCAACTCAGGTTCATGCTGTGTCAGGCCACATGAAGCTCCCCCACCAAATCCTGACACCTGAAAATCTAGAGTTCAACGTATCTTCCACAGGAGAGAATAAGATGCATCGAGGCTCGAACTGTGCCAAGAGAATGCTGGGCTCACCAGGCCCTGGGGGGTGGTGGGGTTCCTAAGTACTTCTAAGTCCTGAGGCTATCCCCTGCTGACTTATGGCAGACTTGTAGAGTGAATTGGTCCAAACTTAGAGAGGTGCTCAGAAAATATCTCTGTCCAAACCTGGCCTCAGAGCTCCTGCCCAGGGCAGTGGTCAGTCACTCCAATTCTTCCTGCATTTTATGGATGGCAGGCAGGAACATGTGAGCTTCTAATGAGAACCATTTAAATTTAGCTAATTTTATGGCTCTCATCTGTAAAATAAAAATGAGAAGAGCGTATTTCCTCTGTGTAATGCTATGCAAATTAATTAGCAGCAGTTAAACATATGGAAAAATAAAAAAAGTCAATAAAAGCATTAGCACAGTATAAATCTCCATCCCATTAGCAAAAGTTCAATCTTCCCTTGGAGGGCCTCAGCTCCTTCTCCATTTGCAAGTCTTTCTAGTATGTATTTGTTTTCTGTATTCGAAACCAAAGTCTTGCAGTGCAAAGTGGGCAGGCAGGGAAAGGGAAGAGGGCCTTCCAGCGCTATGTCTTCAGCAGCCCTTCCCTGATCCACAGCCTCTCCCTGCAGACCAGGTGTTTCTGGTGCTCCTCAGCCAGCCATATTGGTTTCTCATGGCTCCTGGTCTCTGTCCTAATGGACCGAGTGGGGTGGTGGTGGTAGCTCTGCTCTGAAAACAGTGTTCTCTTCTCTGACATAATTGGTCAGAGATTGAAGCCTGGGTTGGGGAGTTATCTGCTTCTCAGCCTCACCTCCTTAATGGGGTATGCTGGGTGGCTCTTTCTTCCTTCACGGAGAGGAGTAGTGAGAGGAACCGGTGTCCTTCCATGTCCCTCCATGCCTTCTGCTCCCTTCAGTGCTCACAGGCTCAGAGGCAACAGGATTCTATCAAATCCCTCTGCCTAGCCACTGACCCTCACTTAAAGAGCCCGTTCCTCACTAGAATGCAGACCACTTCTCTCATGCATATGGATTTCCAAAGATCCAAGGATACCTCCAGCCTGACGGTATGACCATCCCCTCCTTCGAGACCCCTTCCCACATATGTATGGTCTTCACACCTCTGAGACCCTCAGAGCTTCATCAGGGACAGTTTTCTGTAGATGAAATTCTAAACAGTCTTAGTAAATAAGAAGCACAGAGCCAAATACAGAGGAAATAGCCAAAGAGATCAGAGCAATAGCCACAACTAGCTTTAGCTTACCACCAGCAGTAGCTTCCCCAGAGAGAGTTTCTTCCTGCCTGACTTGTGTTTTTATTGCCTTTCTGTTCTGCCTTCTCATTGGCTCTAAGCCCAGCCACATGACTTCCTCATCACTGCCTGTCTGTACAGACTTCCAGGTCTCTATGGTTGGTACTGGGATTAAAGGCTCATGTCACCACAGTTGGCTGTGTCCTTGACCACACAGAGACTCTGCCTGCCATGTGATTAGATTAAGGGTGTGTGCTACCACCACCTGACTTCTGCTTAATGGTTATTTGACCTCTGATCTCCAGGCAACTTTATTTATTAACATACACATAAAATATCACATTTCATCACAAATAAAATATCACCACAGTTTTCTGTCTGTCTGACCAGTCCACAGATCCACACGTGGAAAACCCAGATCTCACCCTCATCACTCATCACTGAGCATGTGCCACCAAGGCCAGAACTTGGGGAGTGTGGGTTGATTTAAACTGAATCAGTCAGATGATTGATCCATGAATCTCACTTGGAACGAACAACACTGCCCTTGGCTAAAACACTTGATGAAGGACACAATGGCCTCTGGTACAAGAAGTGTTTAGGAGAGAGGAATCTTTCACTTAATCATGAATGATTTGTTACATACACACTTAATTTTCAAGTTTCTGCAGCCATTAACCCCTACGGGTCTGAAGCCGTTGCCAGTTACCTACCCAGGTTGCCACCACGCTGAGGCTGCTGGGCCTTCAGCTCATCTGCCCTTGGATAAATTTCCCTACCCTGCATTCCTGGAGGTCAGCCACACCGGCACGAGTTTGTGTACTGGGCCCCATCTGAGCTCCCAGTGCTTCAGGTGTTGGAAGTCTGTATAGATCCTGTATAGAGATGGGCTTCCCAAGTGTAAATAGGATTCAGAAGCTATGCTGGCAGCTGATGAGCCGCTGTACGTTTTAGAAGGTAATGTTGAAAGTTGTGCACCACTTCTTGGGAAGCAAGGAGAATAGTCCTGGGCACACCTTGTACACCTTGTCACAATGGTCAGACACACACTTGATGGCAAGTGAGGCCCAGAGAATGCCGTCACTTCCATTTCCCCGACACATACGCTGTAAAGGAAATATGCTGTGGCACTGCTCACACCTACCCTGTTCACCCCCTCCATGGTATGGCATGGTGATGACATTATTCTCTGCAGCAATAACAGCCACAGCAGGCCTTGCAGGACGTCCAACAGCATGCCAGCTATGAGACAGGAAGGAAAGAATATGCTTGGGACAAAGAAGTTGTCACTCTCCACTTGGGTTGCTTCTTTGCTGACAGTACCAAAGGCACTATCCCTTTGAGTGCAGACTGTGTTGGGAAAACGCAACAGAGCTGGCAGGCTTCTCTAGCTCAGCTCCTCTCCTAGCAGTCTCTGATGTCTTTCCAGCCTGCATCTCCTGCCTGGATGAAACAGATGACTTTCTGGGCTAGCTCCCGTCGCAGCAGGCAGGAGCAGCAGTGACTGATTGGCTGAAACACGAGGATTAATGGGTATTTATATTTCATTAAATTTTATGCTCACTGGAGAATAATGTATCACTTGCAGATATTGAAACATATGTCAACCCTATCCACTTACATATAATTCAATTTGACTTAAATGCATTGATCAAATTTTATTAAAGTCCAATATATCTTCCCAAAAAGCCTGCTAATGCCGGGATTGTCCCTTCAGAGTCATTGATGAAAGGGGGTGATTGTGCTCTCATTCTACTGTGCGAGTGCTATTGGGGGGGATCTGCTGTGGACAGAACGCTCATCACTAAGTGGCCAGGGCTGTCTGAAACACTAGCAAGGGAGATCTTCAGGCAAATTTCCAAGCAGTAGCCCATACTATATTGGCTCCAAAGAGGGTCAGATCTCAATGTCCAGACAAAGGGGAAGAGGTCACTGGGAATGTCTCCCAGAAACAAGCTCCGGAGATGCTGTGTTTACCTGCCTTGTTCACGCACAAACCTCACGGTGAATTGCGCATTGCAGATGCCGGCCCGGGAGTACCTGGATGCATCTATCAGTATTGCAAGATGTGAGATGTCACCATCTCCATGTGGCTCGAGGCTTCACAGCTCACTCCCTGCCTTCTTTCCCCGGTGCCTACAAAACAAAAGAAGTACCACTTGCTGCGGCCACAGCACAACTAGATTGGTGGTGATAGGAGCAATGTCTGCTTTACAGATTGCAATAGAAATTTAGTAAAACTGAATAGCAAACACCCATATTCTATCAGAGAATTTTTAATTCCACAAGGAAATATACTTTCTAACTATTGGACACTGTATGTCTTTGGAATATATACATGCATTCTTAATAGATTGCAATGATACATGTTAAAATACTGTTGCCTAAGTCCAGGCATGATGGCATACCTTGTGCCTATAATCCCAGCACTTGGAAGGCTGAGGCAGGGGTATTACCATGGGTTTGAGGCTATCCTAGACCATAGAGTAAGAAAGCACATTGTCATCTAGATTGATTAGACACAAAGGGGATCTTCGGATATTTCTATAGAAATGCTTCTCATACATGGGGAGGGGACAGTGAGGCAGTAGGAGGTCTCTGTCCAGGACCGCTGCAGTATGCCACTCAGTCACAACGGCCTAGGCTACAGACCAGGCCCTGTCACCTCATGTGCAAGTGTGCAAGTATAAAGGGCAAATTCTGTCACCAATTAAGAGGACTCAGTCTTGTAATTGCTCAGCACAACTTAACATAATACTGGATCAACAGCTTCAGCAGACTTGCCGGTTGTGGGTAAAGACAGGAACAGATTCCAGGGCTGACCAAAGAGGACCCCCCTGTCCCCTACCTTGTCCACTGCAGACAGTGGGAAGACAGTCCACTGGCAGAACTGGAGGCCTGAGATATGGTACACTTAGATGGGAACTGATATAGAAATATAGAATATAGATATGATAGGATGAAAGGGTAGATTATTGAATCTACTTTTAAAGAGCAACAATTTGTTTGAAATGTTTTACATTGCTATAGATTTCAGTTTATTGATACAAATTTAAAGTTAATTTTGTTATACTGTATGTATATTTCTACTCTTGTTTAAAGTATTTTGTTTGAGCAACTCATTTGAAATTGTACTGTATAGTTGAGAAATACAGATTAATAACTAGTCATCTATGATAATCAAACTTATTGTCATGTTAGTTAAGTTTTCTAGATATACATAGTCATATTTCAATTAGGTAGGTAATCTTCAAACACTTCAAAGACCTACAGAATATGGCATTTAAAATGTTTTAAAAACTTAGACTTTCCTGGACAAAGACATGTCTGCTCCTGGCAGCACTGATTTACTTCAAGGAAGGTGGGCATTGAATACACTCCCTATTGAGTTTATCTTCTTCTTGGCAAAAATAGCCATTTGGGCAAGAAACTGTTCTTGCCTGGACTTCTTGACAAAATGTTGTATTGACTGGACATGCAGGGCCCAAAGGAAGGTGACCACTGAACTTTGCGAGGCAAAAAGGTCCTTCAGGTTCCTGCTTTGCAAAAGAAACAGTCAGACATTCTACAGGACACAGAGAGAAGTGACTAAGAGACTCTAGACCTATGGGGTGAAGATGGATGCCCCAACATTGCAGAAGAATTTTGGATGACAGTCCAGGCAGGTAGCTGTCTCTGTCATTCTAGATTTTTGAAAGTTGCTTACAATGCACTTCCTGTTTACTTAGGTAATATTATATCCTTCTGAGGTCATTGATGTAGTTGAAGACTATATAGTTATAATTATAGTTTTCCTTGGCTATGATAAGAGATAAGGTAGATATGAAACTTCAGACTCACAAATATAGGACAGATAGACTATTTTCTTTAATTTTACAAAATACAAATAGACTAGATATTGTAACTGTAATTGTTGTTTGTTATATGTAATTTTACCATGTTAAAGTTAAAACCTTCCTTTTAATTAAACAGAAAAGAGGAAATGCTGTGGGATAATGCTTTTGTACACTGGTTTAATAAAATTCTGATTGGCCAGTAGCCAGGCAGGAAGTATAGGTGGGGCAAGCAGACAAGGAGAATTCTGGAAAGAGGAAGGCTGAGTCAGGAGACTCCAGCCCACCTTCCAGGGAGCAGCATGTAATGGCACACAGGTAAAGCCACAGAACACATAGTGACATATAGATTAACAGAAATGGGCTGAGTTTAAGTGTAAGAGCTAGTCAATGGTAGGCCTGAGATAATGGCTGAGCAGTTTTAATTAATATAAGCCTCTGTGTGTTTACTTGGGTCTGAGCGGCTGTGGACCAGGTGGGACATGGGAAAACTTTCAGCTACAGGGAACACATACAAGCAAGGGACAATTGGAAAGCACAGGTGACATTTCTCCTGAGGCAGCAATTCACTCCCCTCTTGTCAGTCCCCAAACACCTGACCTCTGGCTCTGATGCAGGTGCCAAGTACAAGGGAAGCTCCTAGGTCCTTTGCTTGCTTGTGACTCGGTAGCTAACATGCTGTTCCTGCTATGTACATTATGGGAAAGGGAAGTACACACTGCTCCCCATACTGCCCACCCTTAACTAGAGGAGGGAGGCCCTGTCTGGCTTCTGGCTGTGCTGCACACCAGGCTTTGCCAGAGTCTCAGTATTTTCTGAGGAATTCTGTAGTCTCCCCCATATTTCTTCAGCTAATATCCAGATTTCCTGACTCTTGTACTGCACATCAGGATCACAGAGTAGCCACACCATCCCCACCTACAGATGTCCTCCTCCCATTACCTGTGACCCCTGGACTTTGAATCACTTAAGGTCACAGCTTCTACATCACTTAGTCACTAAGATTAGTTAAGGTGGTAGGTCACAATTCTTCCTGGGCAAGGTTTGCACAGTTCACTGAGGAACCCAAGGGAATGCACCATTTAGGTATCAGGGACTCTTAACCATTTAACAAAATTAAGTAGGTCCATTTGTGACTACAGACAAGAACCTTTCATATTCCTTAGGTGTTATGAATACAGTCTGCCTAGGCTGAAATCTCCTACTAAAACCTCCTAGAGTTTCCTGGTACTAGGGAATACTGAAACCACTACCACAGAGTCCAGTTCACAGGGCATCACTCAGCTTTCCTTCTTGAACAGTACATAGGATATGATCTGCAGAAAGAAAATCAACAGAAGAAGAAAGAAAGTGAGCAAACAAAAGCCAGTCCTGTTTATTCCTTCCAGTTGACTCCACCACCAGCCACCACAACAAACAGTGCAGACGCCCTGCTCAGCAAGCCCTTGAGATGACAAATTATTACAGGATAGAAGGATAAATGGGGGGCTAGAAGGCAATACAGATGGATAGATAGAGGAATTGATGGAGGGAAGGGGAAAGGGAAGAAGATGATGAATAGATAGACGGAAGAATGGAGGGATTGTAGATAAACTGATGGATGAAGCTGGTGGATGGATAGATATAGAGGTGGGAGAAATAATGGATGGATGTGTGGAAAGAAGGATGAATAAGGATGGATGGAGAGAAGGAAGGAGGGGTAGGGTGATGGGAGGATAAATGGATGAGTAGAGAGATCTGATAGAGGGATGGTGAATGGGAGATAGATGATGGGTGTATAGTTAGATGGATGGAAGGATGGATGGATGGATGGATGGATGGATGGATGGATGGATGGACAGATGGATGGACAGATGGGTGGATGGATGGATGGATGATGGATGGCTGGATGGCTGGATGGACAGTGGAGAAAATAACACCACGTGAAAACACTAAATATAATCTCATTTTACTCCTTGACACAGGGAGAACAATAGGAGCTTGACCTGCTGTCAGGAGGTGAGGGATTGCTGTGGGCTTCAGGGAGGATGTTGGGAGCTGGCCACAGCACTGTTCATAGGAAAGCCATCAGTGCACATGACTAGCTATTAGAAAGGGGAGGTATATGAGGCGGGGCACACAACAGACTCCAAAATGACAAGATGGCCTCATTTCTGTGCTTTTCTTGATCCCATTATTCAGAGAAGCCCCAAACCCAGGTCTAAAGTGCTGCCCTGTGATGTTAAGTGTGGGAAGGCTGTGGCAGGTCTTGGAAAGGAATCCTGTCAACTGGGCATCTTTGAGCATGAATGATCTCACTCTTCAACACAGTTAAGCACCAGTGAACCAAGGCTGATAATAAATAAGGTCTTCATTTAGAAAGATGCAGGAAGGCAGTTCATGTGCTGATTGGCTCATGTAATGTAACCCATATGCTCATGGGAAGCTGGTCTGAATGCTCCTGGTTGAATGCTCAACATTCTCTGCCTTGGTGCTCACAAGACTGCAGGACACAATTTGAGTGGACGAGAGGGTTCTGGACTTGTCTGAACCTGGTCTACGATGACAGCACCCACGTCAGTGCTGCATGAGATGTGCTGCCAGCTGTCCTCAAACCTGGCACATCTTCAACTAACTGGAAATCTTTTTAAAAAATGAAACAAAGTCCCTAACTCCTGCAGAGGTAACTTCCTCATCTAGGACAGCCTGTCCAGTTCAAAGCAGAGTCCTTAGGGAATCTCTGGCTCACATACCATTTCCAGGGCAACAGGGAGCCAGCTGGGAGCTTTCCTTGGAAACAGAACCAAAATCAATGTGCTCTAAAATTGGACAAAAGCACTGCACTTCATTCAGTGAAACTCCATGTAACCCATAGTCCCTCTTCACCCCTAGTCCCACATAAAAGGGACTTCCCAGAGTTCCAAGTATGTGGCCAGACGGTGGATGCTATGATAAAGAGCTTGTTTCTTGGGTCCTCCTTTCTCACCAGGCCCTACTATGTGACCTCAACAGTTTGCACACACTAGTGGTTGTATAGTTTCCTTGTCTACACGGTACTGTCAGCCTTCCACGAAATCCTCTTGGGGCCCAAAGAGCCCAAGTGTGCGATTTGCTTAACACCAAGCCTGTCAGGCTTTTCCTGAATATTGATGGAGCTAATTGATATTTTTCCTTCGCCTGAGTTTGAACTGTTGAAAAAGATAGAGAAGAACGATGGAGGATGGAATCCAGCCTTTGTGGATAGAGCTGATGCAAAATGGTAAGCAAGGTAGGCTGAAGCCACAAGCTTCTTTACATGAGCCCGAGATAGGATGGCTGTCCCTACTCTGTCCCTACTGGAGAAGGTTATAATTAAGGCAGAATGACCTCAGTGGATCCAGAAGGAAACATCCCTAGCCTGTATTCTATCTTAAACTACATCTAGCCTTGTTGCCAAGTCCAGACTCAGAGGTAGATGGCTTTATGAAGATCCTCTGACAATAAAAAACCAAAATCAATGGGAAAATCCCCTGGAGAATGCAGAAGTCTATATACTGAGAATTAAATTTATTCTCTGAGTCTCTGGAGAGGCAGCCAGAGCTTGGAGAGGTCTTAGTACCTGTGTTCTGAGCCATTTGCAGAGTAACTACAGTCCCTACAGGCCTCTGGGAGTGTTGCAGAGGAAGCTAAATCCTCCATGCACCCCCTTCTCTGAAGAGCTACCATGACCCCAAGTAGGCTGTTACAGGCTCTGCACCTAACAAAGGCAGCCCACCCTGGGTGCCACAGTCCCCCTTGGAAACCTATAGAATGCAGACATTGGAGCCAGCCAAGGACAACTTAGAGATCCCCAAATTCATGGCCAATTGACTGGCATCTATGAACTGCAGGCAAAGGCTCAATCACGACCTGCATCGCTGTGAGGAGCCCAATCTGGTAGGGAATGGCCTGGCTTGTTTTACTTCCTAACTACATCTAGGAATGTGCAGGACCATGTGGCCCTGAGAAGCTCTGACTGGAGCTTCCTCTCCCTTTTGTGAGCCCACCCTGAGCTTCTCATTGCCATTCCCATCCCAACTCTGAGGGAACGTCCTTGTGGGGTTGTGTAACATCTCAGTTGTGTCCATGGAGGTCCACTGCTGTCTAAGAGGGACACTCTGCTCCACCTTTACTGGTCCTGAGAGGATGGACTCAAAGAGTTGGGCAGAACTTCCGTTCCTGCTGTGAGACCATTACTCTCCAGCAGGGATGCACTTCCATGCCCATGCTGTGTCCCAGAACAGTCTTCAGCCGACCCTACCCTGACCCTGACGTATGCTGTGACATTAAGAACTAGGAAACCAAATTTACAGCCAAGTGTGGCCCTATGTGATGTCATCCTATGTACTTTAGTAACTGGTTTACCAAAGATTTGCTCCAGGATCACTCCATTTGCTGGAGTCACGTGCTCTGAGCCTCCAAGAGGATATGGAAACAAGATTCCCAAAGACGCTGCACTCAGTTCTTCGTTCTGGAGCTTTGATGTGATAGTTTGACTTTATGCACCTGTCCTGAGTTTATTTACTTACGCAGGAACATGAATTCCTTCCTGAGGTGCTGGTCAGAAGTGACATAAACAAGGGTCCCAGAAAGAGAACCCTTCAGCTGTGGCCTGAGTCCCTCCTGTCTTCCCAGTGGGGGTAGCATATGGTGCAGCAGCTGGGGACCAGCATGGAGCACTGGATAACGAGGCCCCTTTGAATCGTTAAGTAGCCTCACAAAGGAGTCTTTCTTCCACTCCATGCTGTATTTAAGCCTGTGAGTCAATTAATATTTAAAAGGCCTAGTGGGCCTCAGCCATAGGCAATCAGAAAGCATAAGTGAACGAGCCACAAAGTCAGGGTGACCTGGCTGGGAAAGCAAGTCCAGGAGCCACCACCCCCATCATCAAGTCAGATAGCTTCTGCCCACCCAAGCCTCAGAATGTTTCTCTTCACACAGTCGAGGAATCCAAATACACACAGCCCAGCCCTGGGCTCTAGGGATTTGAGTGGTAATGAAACAGCCCAATTCATTGGATGTTCACGGTCCATCTCAAAATACAGGCAGAGAGAGTGCACTCCTGGTGAGCGGTCAGTAAGAACAGGCTATCATGTGTGGGGACCAGGTTATCCCTTCACATAACAGGCAAAATTATGCAGTCAAGTGTCATCCTTTTGGAGTAGACAGAAACATGGACAGTGCCAGGCTTCTCCTAACCTTCCCCCCAGTTCACAGGATGCAGGGATCACGTGTGAAGTGAGAGCTTCGGTTTGTGTGGCATGGACCTGCAGCCTCCATCCAGCTCTGCTGGCTGAGACCAAGGTCTTTGCATCTACCACAGGCAGTTTTTGTGTTACACCCTCATTACTGTAAGTGTCAATAGTGGGTTTCAGCAATGTATCTGTCGGGCCTGCGTGAGGACCAGAGGTATGGCTGCCACTTTTGTCTTAGCTCCCACACACTTCTCAAAAAACTTGGACCACACTCACAACCACGGCCCACATCACAGCCAACCCCACCACAAACACACACACTCACATGCACAGGCACATACACACATACTCACATGCACAGGCACATACTCACATGCACACACATTCACATGAACAGGTATATACCCCCCACACAATCACATGCATGGGAACATATCCCTCCCCACATACACCAAGCACAACCCTCACATGCACAGGTACATACCCACATGCACACACGCACACACACACACACACACACACACACACACACACACACACACACACCGATAAGGAACACTGAGGCCACAGAGGATGCTACTTCTCACTGCAGATGCTTGGCAGCTGGGTTGTTCCTTAATCATTTTGTTCAGTTTTGACTTTAAACAAAACAGCAGCAGAGCCCAGGGAGGGCTTTGTCTGCTTCAACAGGCTGTCTGAGGAATGGTTACCTGGGAGGGGGGTTCAGAGCAGCAGTCTGAGGGGCTGCTCTTCCTAGATGGTCATGTGTAGAACCCACGTCCAGCCCAGGCTAGAACCAGGGCTGGCCCATTGTACTGCCTTGGACTAAGTACTACCTGTGCCGTTTTGAGGTACTGAGTCCCGCCCACCTTAGTTCCAGGACAGCCTGGCACCTAACTCTCTAGTGCTATGGGCGAGCTTCCCAGTGCCAAACTGAGCTAATAACCACATTCATAATTCAAGCTGTCCGTGCAGGGGCAGAACTAGCTGAGCTGGGTGGCCCTGTCCCCTGCAGGTCCACGGAGGCTGCTCTGAGGTCAGTTGGCAGGAGCTCATAGGGATTACAGGATACTACCTTCACATGACTAGCTGAGCAGGCTGATGGGAGAGTCAGCTGGCACATTTGACCCCAGCACACAGGTGAACCTGGGGTGGCCAGCCTCTAAACCACTATATTTCCACTGGTGGTGCACACCTTTAATCCCAGCACTCAGGAGGCAGAGGCAGGCGGATCTCTGTGAGTTTGAGGCCAGCCTGGGCTACAGAGTGAGTTCTAAGACACAGAGAAACCTCATTTCAGAAAAAAAAAAATGAAACAAAAACACTGGATTTCCAACATGGGGCCTGCTGGGGACTCTAAAGGGTAGAATCTGGGCCATATTCTTTGAGCCCTCCTTACCAAAGCCCACCCAGACCTACATTCCTAGGGAGCAAGCCAGGGAATTGTTCTCACTTCACAGTTACAGCATGTAGACTCTCGTGGGATCTTCCAGGGTACCCACAATCTCTTTCAAAATAGGATGGAGTCACTGCAGTGAGGGCACTTGGTGAGCTGTGATGGACAACTGAGCACTGTGGTTCTGAAGGCAGTTGGGGCTTTGCTATTCTGAATAGTTTGGCTGCTGATGCCAGGAACCTGGATGACAGTTTTCAGAAACTAGAGAAGTGATGGATGAGTTCGCTGTCTAGTTTCTACAAGCTTGGTACAGACACAGGCACTGAGGCAGGGGGCTCATCTCAATGGGCATGAGTGTGAAAGGGAACTTTAAACACCGGGTAAAACTCAAGACAATATTTACTGTGGTTTGGGATTTAGTGGTGACTGAGGGAGGAACCCAGGCACGGTGTGAGCTAAGGTGTGTATATATGGTGTATCTATGATGTGTATGTGTAGATCATGTGTGTGGCGAGGGCTTTATGTGTGGGTCCCGGTCTGTGGTGCAGGCTGCGAGGTGTTGTGAGGGTGGTGGTGTGTGGCCTTTTTCCATCTTTGAAAGCTCAGAGGTTCGTGAGGCACTCACTGTCAGGCAGGTGTGCCAGACAGGTGTCTAGTGATTTCCTGGCTCTTGCCTTACAATAATTAGGACGCGAGCGAGCACACACAGCTGCTTTCTGTAAACCTTGGTTCCAAGCGAGTTCACTTTAGTTAGAAACGACTTGGAGAAACAATGAGAGAAGCAGGAGACTCGGAGCACACGCTCCTCCGTTTTGTTTGTTTTACATTTTCAAAACAATAGAGGGCAGGAGTCTCAAACTGATCCTGGAGGCTCCTGAGCAATTCCCTCTCAGTCTAAGGGAGTTTCCCCCTCAGTCATGCGCTCACCATGGCTCTCAGGAGCCGGGTTTGGGGCAGGGTTCCCAACATTATTTGCAATATTGTATTTCATAAGGGTTTGTAGGTTTTACACAACAAAGTGAGTTAAAAATCCTTCTTATTACTCCCAACCCTCACTGTTTGGGGGGGGGGTTTGTTTGCTTGTTTGTCTGGTTTTGTTTTCTTTTACTAAGAAGTCGGACAGCTGTCTGAGTTGTTTTAATCTATCTCTACAGATAAACAGACAGATAAGCAGGTAGACAGACGGTAAATCTAAACCTAAATACGAGATTTTATGGATGTCTGTTGCATAATGTCAAGCACATATGAACGTGACAGATCGGAGTTGTACCCTCCATTGAGACTGGTAAGGCATGAGTAGTGTGGGCTACCTAGCTTGGCTTCCACACTGATGACATGCTAGCCCGGTGCTTTGTCTCAGGGATCTCCACACATGGGGAGACTAGGCTTCTTCCCACTGTGCAGAGACGAATCCTATGACTCAGGGTCCCGACACACCACTGACCAAGCTGGGCTGGAGGGTGGAGGAGAACAGGCCTGCATCAGAGAGTGGCCAAGCTTACATCAGTGCCCCTGAGTTGCAGTGCCTACAGCTGAAGACAGGAGCCCCAGGCGAGGAAGAAGCCATGGTGTGTGTGCTCTTCGTTCCGCTTCTGTCCCCTGGCTGAGTGCTTCTGGGTTCAGTGACAAACTGGTGGCTGTGGGGTCTGTGCCCCGTGCTGCCGCTCATTTGTAGCTTCTCTGGCCTCTACTCCCTGACCACAGGGTCACCCACCTCAGTGTGACAGCTCTAAAGTCCCCAGACTCTGCTGTTCTATGTCCCCCACTGAGAACTGATGCCCCAAGTTGACCTCACTGCCTGCTTTCACACCTGGAACTAGGATTACACCTTGTAATGTGGACATTCCACTAACTCGGGAATCAAAGTTTGTACTCCAAATCTCCCTTTCTGCCCTTCCCCAGAAAAGGAACGCTTTCGCCTGCACCGATGCTGCCCGTGATTACTGCCTATTCTCAGGAGAGTTCACATTGCACCTGTTTCTAACGGCATCCCTCTGCTGTGAACCTAGGAGACTATTTCACAACAACACCTTGCCAGCTGTCACAGGTACTAACTACCTGGATATTTAGATACCAGAGTATCTAATAGGACACTATCAATCTTTTATAGAGAGGGAATACATAAATTATAAACAAATATGTCCTTTGGTCTGGTCGAACAGCACTACGATCAAAGACACACAATGGCAATGCATTTGCTTCCCCGGGTGCTGTCTTCCCCAGTTCGCGGCTGTGCTGATGGACAGCCGGGGAGCCGTCGGCTTTGGTTCATTTGTCACAGTACACTTACCTCCTGTGGTTTTAAGTAATCAATATGGGAGCTGAAATCACCCACTGCTACGTCCGCTACCTCCTATTTTGTCCACTCATAAATTATGGATCGCTGCACAACATCAAGTCTACAATTTCGATTGCATTTGCTAATCATTGATCAATAATTCAGAAGCTGCGCCTCCTTCAAGGGCCCCGCTCTCCTACAGCATCTGGCACTGGCTGACAGCGAGCGAGAGAGTCCCTTATCACAAAGAGCAGCCGAGAGAACAACTTGTTTAAAGTCGCTCCTCGGCCTTCCTCTTCGTGTTTCTGATGAGGGCGACTGTTTCTATTTGGCGCCTTCCTCTGACTTGTGCAGCTCTAATGACTGTCACTAGGTCCCTGTGGTGGCCTGTGTGGGTCAGGGAAGGCCTCTTTCTTGCTTGGTTTTATGTGTCTGTCTGGGGGTGCACCCGGTCTCATGGGGGCAGGGAATATGTCTTGTCCACACTGTTTGACCCTGTGGCTGTGGAGGCACAGCTGGGACAGCATGTCTCCTGCCTCTCAGACCCATAGGCACAAACCACAGATTCATAAAAGACTCCGCAAGACTCTGCCCTGAGCAAAGTCCTTGGTAGGATGCTCTTCAGGGCCTGGCTCCTTCCGAGTCCACACTCAGCTTTCCTTCTGTTAGTTGTAAGGTATGCTTAATCCAGCTTGTGGTTTCAGGCTGAGCAAAGTTAACAATAATAACGTGTTCACAAAGCACCCGCCTTTGGATGGAAGGAATCCTTTCATCTCAGCCTCTTTGAGGACAACAAGGTGGAGCCCTGCCCCCTTGCACAAGCCTTTGGCTGGCGGCTTCTGCTGCTGCAGACCTGGGAAGAGGAGCAGGCGCTCTGTACAGAGCAGGGTGCAGAGCAGAAACAATCCGGAGCTGGGGTTTCTGGGGTTTCTACAAAAGGCAGGAGGCCGCCGTTTAAGTTGCCCTGCCTGGGCACAACCCACCGCCCCCCTTGGAAGGAGCAAAAGGGCAAGGGGACCCTTTGTGGGCTCCCCGGGCCCATGCTGCCTCCTTCCCCACTTGCTGGATGCTCTCCTGCAGCCTGCTTTCTATAGATGCCTGGCCTCACCCATTGTCACCACCCTGCAGGAGGGCAGCAGCCAGGAGACTCTCAATAACTTTAACTTTTAAAAAGTGGGGGGGAAAAGAGCAGCGGGAAGGGCCAGAGAAGAGGGCAGAAGGAAAAGGTTTAAGACAATCTGTGGCAAGAAGCAAGGCTGGCAGGGCAGGAGTGGGCTGCTGGGAGGGAGACAGGAAAAGGAGAGAATGGGAAAGAGCTTTGAAATCTCGAGTGGACTTATGAGAATGGGGGGGAATAAAGACCAAGAAAAGGCAGCTATCATCCAAGGATACCACCAGTTAAAACAGCCCTGTCCCCGCTGCCTGCCCTGTTGACTCAATCTCCCTGTTTCTACAGGCTCAGACGAGCACCCTACCTCTCCTCTTATTTCAAGTTCTAACCCTGAAGGTGACCTAGGTGGCCCCTGAAAGACAGACTGCAAGTAAACTGAGGCAAGCCCAAAGCTGAACCGGAACTGAAAGTGGAGAAGCATGAGCAGGCGTACTAAGGTGGGGCACACACCTTCTCCCCACCGTAACTCACCAGCGCAGGATCCAAGAACCCGCACAGTAGGTCCGGTGGAGAAATGGTACAGGTGATGCTGGTACAAGCACGCTAAAGTCACTCTGGCTTGCCAGTCACTGCAGAATGCATGGCTCACTGTACTGACCTTCCACATGCCTCCAAACGGCCTGACAGCCACATCTAAAGCTCTGTCCTACTAAGTGTTTTGCAAAGGCTCAAACCATATGAGCTCATGGTCCAACTCCTTCCATAAGCAAAGCCTTCATACCTGGACCTGTGGTCCTCAAGACCAGAGAGCACCCTCAGCACTGACTCCTAATATCCGAGATTGTTGGCCACAGCAAGTAGGACGATGGGTTGACCTGAGACGCAGGACCAGAGCCCTAAAGTCTCTCTGGAGAGGTTCCCTGGGGCCCCAGCCCTCCGAGAGGAGGGGTGAGTGATGCCATAACATCTAGAAAATGGGAGTCAAGAACATTTCTCTTCTGGCTGTGGCCTCTGTTTCCTGCTGGTCACAGAAGACAATCCTCTAGTAAATTAGTCACTTCATTTATTGCTGTAATGCAATAATGTAAAATGCCCAACAGGAACAACTTAAGACTACATGGTTTACTTTGGCCCACAACTGGAGGATGCAGTCCATTGCGGTGGGAAGGTCTGACAGCAGGAATGTGAGGCGGCTGATCACATTTGCATCTGAAGTTAAGAAGGAGAGAAAGAAATGAATGCTGGTGGTCAGCTTCCTTTCTCCTTTTTTCCATTTTCAGTCTGGTATCCTAGTGCCTGGGATGGTACCACCCACATTCAGAGTCTCTGGGAATAGCTTCACAGATACACCAAAGGTGTATCTCATCGGTGACTCCAAGTCCAGTCAACTTTACAGGGAAGGTTGACTGCCACAAGGAGCCATACCTGTAGACACTGTGTTTGATCATCACCTTAGAGAGAGTGGGTAGGGCTCCTATGAGGGAGCTCTTCATGAATGCACATATATTTGTCTGCTGGGAGAAGCAAAGACCTGCCTCTCAGACACCTGTGCCTCTACTTACCATGTGGTGGTTTGCATGAGAATGAAACCATAGGCTCATGTATTTGAATACTTGGTCCCTAATTTGTGGAACTGTTTGGGAAGGATTATTGGAGGAGGTGTGTCACTGGGCATGGGCTTCCAGGTTTCAAAGGACTCACACCATTCACATTGTCCCTCTCTCTGCTTCCAGTGTCAAGACACAAGCTCCTAGCTGTCCCTACAACCACGACTTTGCTTCACCATTATGGACTCTAACCCTCAGAAACATTAAGTCCCAAATTAAATGTTTTCTTTTATAGGCTACCTTGGCCATGGTATTTTATCACAGCAATTGAAGAGTAAGTAAGGTCCAGTGTCAGGCCCTGAAATCCAACAACAGTGGAGCAGGCAGCCCTGTGGCTGACGAGGCTGTGAATATCTCTGTGTCCAGCCAGAACAAACTGCAGGGTGAAGTCCACCACTGCTTGACCCTGCGTGTGCCATCCCAGAGCCTGCATTGGTACCCAGGGATTAAAACACTGATGAGTCCTGGGAGACTTGGGTTGCTTAGTTTTCCCACAGCTTAGCATCCATTTAGAAACCTGACATCTGTCTGTTATCTGTCTATCTATCTATCTATCTATCTATCTATCTATCTATCTATCT
>CABHPR010138362.1:8352-22480 GCA_902168415.1 Peromyscus melanophrys
TGTGTGTGTGTGTGTGTGTGTGTGTGTGTGTGTGTGTGTGTGTGTGTAGCAAGTACTCACTGAAGGATTTTCAGACAGGAGAGTTAACCTGTTATTGTCGCATCGAGACTTCTTTGCTTGGTCATCCTACCAAGAGGAATGATGAACCCCTCTACCCACAGGGTAAAATGACTGAGAATAAAATGCATGATTCTCTCTGTATTAGCTCCATTCACCAACCAAATGAACTCACCATGTACAGACTGTTCTGCAGAAGGTGTTAACTCACAATGATTCAAATTAACATTAATATTTGCAGACATTGCCTTTCATTTATCTTAGCTCATTTACTTTATCATAAAATAAAGCTGAATTAGATATTACTATATGCTGGAGAGATCTGAAGTGGCTCTGTAGTTCAGCAAGCCTTGTAAGGCGTTAATCTTCATTACCGATGAGACATTTGGTAATTTCTCCAGGATACACCACTTGAGTTACAAGAGTTCTCAAGGGAAAAGATAAATGCTTTGAGATACAAACGTTGTGCATGTTGGGGGTGTGTGAGAAAGGATTCCTGTGGATCATTTAAGACTGTAGTCCAGAAAAAAAACTGGAAACATGATGGCTCTGATTCTTCATGTTTCCTATAGCTATGGATTTTGGCACTATTCTCCCATACTAGTGTTAAACTTGTGTATGTGACCGAAGGCCAATTGAACAGAAGATGTGACTCAACAGTTCTGCATTCCCATTCACTCCCTTGGACCATCACTGTGACAGGGGAACACAATGAAGGTACCTGGCTGGAGAGATGTAAGAAAGGAAAAGATCAGAGCTGTGCTAGCTGAGGCCACCTCAGGTCAGCTAAGCCCCGTCTACCACTGATTGTCAAGAACCACAAGTGAGGCTATCCTAGCTCAACTGAACTCAACTGTAATCAGCAAGCAGCATGCTGCAGGTACAACCCTAGCTCTACGAAACAATGGCTGTCACAAGTGCCAGTTTTAGGATGGTTTTTTACATAATAGTATCGTGGCAACAGCTGATAGACATAGATGCTTATGTTCTTGAAGTGAGCTCTATGGGTCATGTGAGGAAGCAGCAGATTTCAATTTCAGTTTTTCATTGGCAGCGATGTCAATGAGAGGGTTGCCATGCAGATAAGAAGTTGAGCTCCAACTCTAAGGCAATTTGTTTTCAGACGGCATTAAAAAAAAAGAAGAGGAAATAAAATAAATTTCAGTAAGGCCACTGATTTAATGAAATGTAGGGTATGTGTTGCCTTGGTTTGTTATGTAGTTTCTCTGTGCTTTCTTTTTGCACATCTGTAACGTTGCAATGCCTGCTAACAGCTCCACAGCCACAGAAGTTGTATGAGGGGCTTGTATAAATGCACTAACAGGAATTCTGACATATAACCTCCAGCCATGGTTGCCAGCTGTTATTGTATAATGAATGGAGGAAAATCCAAAGCAGCATCAAACCATGTGGCAAGTTTCACAGCACTATGTAGGATGCCAAATGGGGTTTTCTAGCCACGTGTTAGCAAGACTTTTGTTATTGTGGTATATACCTGAGAAAAACAACTTCAAAGAAGGAAAGACTATTTTGGCTAACAGTGCCAGGGGATTTGGTTTATGTTGGCGGGGAGAACGTATTAGAGGACAGAGGCTTCCATAATAGCAGCCATGAAGCAGAGAATGTCTGTGCTGGCAAGCTTTTGTTATGTGAAGGACCAAGTCTATTAGATAGTGATGTCTAAATTCAAGTTGTGCCTTTCCCTAATCCCTTTAACTAATCCTTTCTGGGAAGAATCAGGCCCTGAAGTATACTTCACTAATAATCCAGGCATCTATTAATGTACTCAAATGGCCAATCCAGCTTAACCATCTTGCTGATTTGATACCCAAACATGCCGTCTTACACAGACTCTAGAAATATAGACAAAGGCAAGATTATGCTGATAATATATTAGTTCTCTATACTAACATGATGTAACTAACCTCCACACAAGCAAACTGCATTCATTCCTTAAGCCTTGTGTCAACAGTTACACTCTTACTCAAAAATCAAAATCTGAGTCTATACTGAGACTCAAGGCAAACTTTTACCTGTGATTCTTTGTCAAATATAAGGAAAGCTTGTACTTCCAACTTGCAATGGCATAAATATTTTCAACCCTAAAGGGAAGGATGGGGGCTTACGAAGAAGAGATGAGACAAAACTGGAATGAAAGAAGCAGGAAAAGTGTTAAGTCTATTAAGTCTTGTACCCCCAAATTTGGCATTCAGAGAGAGAGAGAGAGAGAGAGAGAGAGAGAGAGAGAGAGAGAGAGAGAGAGAGAGAATATTTTACACCAATGGGTTTTTTTCTCCCCCTCACCCCTTTTGTTCTACACAGACTTCCAGCCTGTTGCATGATATTGCTCACATCGGGAGGGACGTTCTTCTTCTAGAATACCATCACAGACACACTGAAGGCATTTTTTTTGCTAATCACTCAGACATATCTCAATGCAATCAAGTCTACAGCATAAACCATCACAAGCCATTGTAAATGGCTTGCTTCTTTTCCGGATGTTTAAAAGCATGATATTAGGTGCAAATCCATCCAACAAAAGGACAGAAAGCTATAGAGAAGAACGGACTTGCATTTGTATTTTGTGACAATGGGCAAGCCGTGGAGCATTTCTGGAATTTAATTTCTTAATCAGCAAACGAGGGCTTGGTTGAACAGGTGGGCGAGTAGAAACTGCACAATTAAATTCATTGCGTCTCAGCCTGTATCTTAGTCTCATTGTCCCCCAACTAAGTAACTGATCTCATGTCTCACTCTGATGAGCACTTTTCTTAATGCTTTAATGGTTTAGATGGCAAAAAAGAATGTGATAATGTTTTAAGCAAAACCATAATCCTTTATACAAAGACAGAGGATGTGACATATGTTGGCAATGGATCTACTCCATGCTGGATATTGTACAGCTCACTGAAGACTTGCAGACACAAGTTTGCTTCCTTTTCACATCTGTGGTGTCCTGGTAGTGAGGACAAGGACAACAAAGAATCAGGGAAAAAAATCCCATGTTGAAAAACTCAATTTTTCTTTGCAGAAAACACTAGTGTTGTTGCTTATTGAGATAGACTATCCAGATTTCTTAGGTTTATGGTCACTGGAACATAGGATGTCCTAAAATCTTATTTCTCCAAAAAGTATAGAAATAGAAAGTCTTGTTATCCCTAACTGAAAAGTTATATTTTTAATGTCTAAACAAGAAATTTAAAAATGAGGTTATCCTTACTGGTTTATTGCGTCTCCACTCACTGCTGAGTCTCAGCATAGAAGACTCTTCCAGCACACAGGACCAGAAGAGCAGGATGTCGGAGGAGACAGGGTACCTGCTCTACTCTGGTTCTTGTGAGCCTTGGGTTCTAGAAACATCAAAGTCTGGTGTTTTTGAACATTTTCAGAACCAGTTTTCCAATGGCTCAGTGAAGACATCAGCTCAGGGAAGCTGCAACATGGAAGTCTGATTTTTCTTTCTTGAATCTTCCCGCTGAGTTTTTGACAACCTCTGCCTCTCTCTTTAACCTCTATTTCCTCCCTGGTAACTGCTTTTCATATTTGACATTTCTGAGATATATTATAGTCTAGTTATTAAATTATGTAGTTATCAACATCCACATTCAGTTATCTATCCCATTCAATTTTCTAGGTATAAAAATTGACAGACTATACCATATATCTCTGATATACTTTAAGTATATGAATATTGAATAGGATGATGATGTTTTGTATATATAGCCATCAGTTGTAGCCAGAGGCAGAGAACATTTTAAGTTCTCAGAGGGTTGGCCTTTGACATTTTTCTTCTTACTGTGTGCGTGTGTGCGTTCCTATTACACAGCATACCTAAAGAGGTCAGAGGACAGCTAGTGAGAATCAGTTCACTCCGCCTACTGGGACCGACTGACTCAGAATTCAGGCTAGGGGGCAGTGCCCTTTACTCACTGAGCCAGATCTCTGGCCTTGAATAGTATTTATCTTCTTTTATAATTAATATTTCATGGACAACAACATCTATTGAATCTTACATTTATCATTAATGGAATCCTTCAACGTCCAGTTTCTGTATGTTTTATTGGCTTCTTTAGTTGAATATATTTTTGGGCCCCATCAATGTTTTCCTGTGGTTACTTGTCCTGATTTACTAATGTACTATATCCTGTCATATTTACATGACAGCGTATTTATTCTGTATCTTGTTATGAGATATTTAGTCTGTTCCTAGTTTAGAGTTATTTTAAATACAATTTTTATAAATTGTGTCTATACAGTCTTTGGTGACCCATAAACACTCACTTTGGAGTACATATCTGGGAATGGAATTGTTAGTATATATATATTTGTTTTGATTGCCAAACAGTTTTCCAAAGGGATTTTATTCATGTGTAGTCTTGCCTGTGATGTATAAAAGTTTAAAGTGATTAACATTTTTTATATTATCTATTTAAATATTGCTTCTTTCTCAACTTCCAACCATTCTCTTTTTGGCATTTGGTAGAGTTTTTAAATTATTATTTAAAAATATTTTCATGTAATTATTCATCATATTTTCTGCTCCTTCAACTCCTCCAGATCCTCCCCACCTTCCTAGCCAATCAACTTCATTTTCTTTCTCTCTCTCAAAAAAAAAAAACCAAAACCTAAGCTAAAACAACAAAAAAATGTGAAAACAAACAAAACTAAAAAAAAAAAGCTATACATTTTTATATGTGTGTGTGTTGACTAACTACTCCTGGGCGTGGGGCCTGCCCTGGGGTATGGTCAGCACACCCAGTGATGTTCCATTGGAGGAAATAGATTTTCCATTTCTTTATTGGTATCAATTATAAAAAGCTTCTTGGTTAGGAATGGAACTTTGTGTCCACTTCCTCTTTACAGTGCTGGGATTTTGTTTGGCTTGAACCTGTCCAAATCTTCTGCCTGCTGCCACAGTCTCTGTGAGCTCATATGCACACCACTTCTGCTGTCTCTAAAACACATTGTTGCCCTGGAGTCCTCTACCACCTCTGGCTCTTACAATCTTTGAACCTCTTTTTCTACACAGAGGTTTGAGCAATGCACGGATCTATGGGTGTAGCAGAATGGCATCAGGAGTCATTTTACTATTATGTTCCTTGAGCAGAATAGTAGCAGTGGGCTTTCCCCTAGGTCCAGGATCTAGTTAGTCTCATGTTCCTGGAAATTTTAACAGGGTCAGTTATGGGTTCTATCTCATGGAGTGGTCCTTACATCCGACAAAAGAGTGGCTGATTACCCCTATGACCTTGGTGCCGCTATTGCACCAGTATATCCCGCAGGCAGGTTGTTGTTATAGGTTTGTAACTGTGATTGATGATTACCTTTCTCTTCTGGTTGTGTACAGAGTGCCTTCCTGCACCATACATGCTAATCAGTAGGGGTAAAACTTCTAGCTGGGCTCCAGCTTGACTTCTCCATGTTCAATGGACTATGTAGGTGTTGTCTTTAGCAATAGGGCCTTATGATCACTTTGTAGAGAGCAACCAATAGCTTTGGCAACAGCCAGTGAAGTTTGGAAGTTTTTGTCCCGTGTGCTATTTAACATTAAAAAAAAAAAACAATTCTTTATTCCTTGAGACATTTATACACATATACAGTATATTTTGATCATATCCATTCCTCACTACTTCCCCTCCTATACTTCCTTTATCCCTTTCCTTATTTTCATACTTCATGTCTTCTTCTTACTTATTTTTTTTTTTTTTAAGAATCAACTGAATCTAGCATTGCCATCCACCGGAGAATGGGCAACCTACCAGGGACTATACTTCTGAAATGAACTGACTCTCCCTCTGCCATCAGTAAACAACTGCCAATAACTCCTCAGCTGGGGGCTGGGCCTTATGATCTCCCACTCAGTACATTCTAGAATTTTTACTGCCTGGATCTTGTGCAGGTCTTATACAGGCAACCATGTCTGTGGTCAGTTATGGGTGCAATGGCTCTGTCATGTCCAGAAGACACTGTTTTGTGGGAGATGTCCCTGCCCTTTGGCTCTCAACAATCTTTCCACCCCCTCCTCCATGACGTTCTCTGAGTTTTGAGGTGGGATGGGCATGTGATAGAGATGTCCCATTTAGGGCTCAGCACTGTTAAGTCACTTACAATCTGAACTTGGGCCAATATTTGAGAATGTGGATCAGTCTGTATTCACTGCCAAGGGAAGCGTCCATGATGAGGAGTAAGAGCTGCACTAATTTATGAGTACAGGGTAAGGATTTAGAAGGCAGTTTGACACTATGTCTATTTGACCAAATAATAGTAATAGGTTCTCTCCTGGGACATAATTTAGGGGAAATTATAAGAGAATAAAGAAGAAGAGAGAGTGGGTAGGGGGAGAATAACTAGTAATAATTTTTTAAAAAGCTGTATGAAAAGCTATTTTATAAGCTTCCTAACACACACACACACACACACACACACACACACACACACACACACACACTTAACTGGAGTTACATGAGGCAGGTAGTGTTCTTCCCAGAAGCCACAGATTGTTAAACAAATATCCAAGTTTCACAGTGCCAGACATGAGACCTCCCTTTGAATTTTTGGTCAGATGGGTCTCAGAGACCATGAGACTAATTCAGGCCATTGACATTGCTCTTGGTTCCTCACCAGAACTTGATGGCAAGATGCTGTTGTTGAAAATACTGAACACTCTAATCACTGGGCATGGAGAAAACAAGCTCATATATGTACCTGGAAGCTTTTACCTTTTGGCTAGCTTTCACAATGCTGGGAGGTGCTGTGTAGGCTGATGGTGGAGGACAGTCCTCAGAAGTCTTACCCAGATGTGGACCTGAAAACCACAATACTGACTTGCCTGTCAAGATGTGCATATCGGTTTAAAAAAATGGTGTAAGAGTTACAGGAATAAGTAACAGCCTTCCTATTTGCATTTGAGGCTCACAGGAAGGATCTCATGCCTACCATTGTAAACGTGGTCAAGAGCCTGTGGCTGGGGAGAATATAGGCATTAGGAGAACATAGTCCTATCGTCTTATTTTATTTAAAGTCTTTTCTTTGCTTAAATTTTCTTTGGCTTACTTTCAATCTTGTTCACTTTTCTGTTATGTGTCCAGTCTGCTGTTGAACTCCTTTAATAAATTCATAATTTTAGAATTAAATTATTAACTTCTAGAATTTCAGTCATATTATTTCTATGAAAATCCTTCATATCTTCATATGTATTAGGTATTTTTAAACATAGCGGTCATACCTATTCAAAATCCTCCTGATAGCTACTCTGCCTGAAATACCCAGGAATCTATTTTGATTTCATTTCCCCTAAGCTATGTACTTATAAGCTCATAGATTTGAACGCTTGGCCATACAGGAGCAATACTATTTGAAAGCACTCAAATCTATGAGCCTACACGGTCCATTTTCATTCAAACTATCACAGTAGTGCATGGTGAAATCAATGAATATGAAACCAGAAAAACAGAGGGAAAAATAGTAACAAAAGCTACTTCTTCATAATGTATGAACATCCAACGTAGACTCACTTCTGTGCCTCGAGAAATAACTTTGAATTCAACACTGAACCATGAACTCGTCTTTTGGAACATATTTTAAAAAGTGAGTGCACTCAGCATTGTGCGCAGTACAGACCTTAGAAGGTGTGGTCTTGTTGGAGGAAGTGTGTCACTGGGGATGGGCTCTGAGGTTTCAAATGTCCAAGCCAGGCCCAGTGTCTCTCTCTTTCCCTGCAGATTCAGATGTAGACCTTTCATCTCCTTCTCCAGCGCCATGTCTGCCTGTGTACTACCATGCTCTCTGCCATGATGACAACGGACTGAACCTCTGAAACTGTGAAGCAGGCCCCAGTTAAATGCTTTCCTTTCTAAGAGTTGCTGTGGTCATGGTGTCTCTTCACCGTGATAGAATACTGACTAATGCAGCCATCGTCGTGACTTCTGCTAGATTTGTGTTTAATTTGCTTTTCTTTTTCTAGTTTTTTTTTCCTAATAAACTCTGACAAGAAACCTTTCTTTTCTAATACAAGCTTTTTATACTACAAAATCCCCCACATATAAACTAGTAATTTATTCTCACACTTTTGATATGGGGTGTGTTTTTAAAATTCCTTTGAGCTTTCATTTTAAACCATTAGCTATTTGGAAGTATCTAGTAATCTTCAACTGTTGGAAGATTTCCATGTTTTTCTCTTAACTCTTCTTTATTTTGTCTATAGTCCAAAAACATTCTTTATGTGGTATTTATATTTTCTTTTTCTTTTGTATTTAATAGTGAAAAGCAGAAAAAGGAGATTTGTTTAATGTGGCCTCACTGGGAAAAGAAACAAAGAGATCCAGAGGCCCCCCCACCCAAGTCTGTGTTGGGATCCTGTCATGCGGGTAGTTTTCTTTTTGTCCTGTATAATATGGTTTTATTAATGAATAAAACCCCTGACTCACTGCAATCTTGCCTCAGCTTCATGAGTGATAATATAATAAGCATGCACTATTAGGCTCACCATGATGAATATTTTGATATTGTTGGGTGGCGGTGACACTGTTCTATGATTGTCCATTAGATCAAGTGGTTAATGGTGTCAAGGTGAGCTAGTAACTTACCGATTCTGTTTGCTTTGCCTCCTATTTTGGGTTCCTGAAGTTTTGACTCCAGCTGTATATTTTGTTTTGTCTCTTTTCAGTTTCCCCAAGTCTCCCCCATTTGCTTTACATTTCTAATCTTAGATGCATACTCCTTTAGGACTCAGAAGTCTTCTCAGAGAACTGACTTCCTTGCTCTTAGGTAATGTCTCTTTTCAGTGGTAATAGTCCTCGCTTTGAAGTTAACTTTCTGTGGTACTGAAAGGCTTGCTACCCTTCCCTTCATCAGGTTTTGCATAACACGTGTTTCTACTCTTTTATTTCTAACATATCCATATATTTTATTTTAAACAGGCCTCGTATTGACAGAATATATGCTTTCAATTAATTGAATAACACAATATTTAAATGGGTGGTTTCATCTTTCACACTATTTTCTGTTTTTATCATCTGGTTCTTCCTTTTTCTTCTGTAGTTTAATTGAACATTTGTAAGTTTTGCTTAAGATTTTCTACTGATTTATTATTTACATCTCTCAAAAATCAGTGGTTGGCCTGGGGTTTGTAATAATCTTGTTTAATCAATAAGACTCCATTGTTAAATACTGCACTCATTTATATATAGTGTAGAGACTTTGTAACAGTATATTCTTTATTTCTCCCCATTCTTTGTGTAACCATCATACATTTTAGTTTTACATTTTCTATAAACATAAATAAATTTCATTAGATTATTCTTTCTGCCTATAAGAGTTTATTCTGGGGCCTGAGGAGACTGCTAATGGGTAAGGTGCTAGCTAGCTGTGCAGCTCTGAAGAAGAGAGTTCAGCTCTCCAGCACCCATGTAAATACCAGATGTGAAGGGGGCCACTTGTCACCCTAGTGCTGGGAGATGGAGACAGGAGGGTCCTGGGGCTTGCTGCTCAGCAGTCTCGCCAGTCAGTGATCTTCCAGTTAAAAGCAAAGCTCCTTTTTAAATATTAAGGTTTTCCTTTCGTTTAAGTGAGACTGGTCCCCTCACTCTCTTCCTCTGGGACTAGAACTGTGAATTCTGAGGAATGTCTACACTAGATACTTTGATGGGTATTGATACTATCTTCAGGTGCCATGGTTTTACTCTTTCTTTTTTCTGCTTCTCCACTTTGTCTTTTCTGTTTTAGTTGACGTAATTTCTATTGATCTATCACCCAATTATTTTGAGCTTGTTCATGCTTTCCTAAGATGATCATCAACTCTTATGATGAGCCTGTCCAAATGGTTTTCGTGGTTTTTTTTGTTTGTTTGTTTGTTTTTGTGACAGTCACTATTTAGCCCTGGTTGGCTTTGATCTCACAGAGATCCACCTGCCTCTGCTTTAATACTGAGATTAAAGGCATATTTTTAATTTCTAGTATTTTCAACTGGTTTTTCATTATCCTTTCTATATCTCTCCTGAATTTTGCCCACTGATTTGAATGTTATTTACCTCTTTGATTAGACTTTTCCATTTCCTGTGTATGAATTTCACTATTTATGCCATATCTGAGTGTGGTTCTGAAGATTATTTACTTTTCAGTTGCCCATTGTTCTTGCATGTGGTATGTGCTATAATTTTGTTATTGAAGGGGGCATCTTGGTTAGGAAAGCCAGGCACTTTGCAACTTTTATGGCTGGAAGTTGTTGTCTTTCTTGTTAGACCTGAGATGGAAGGGTTTTAATTAGTGAAATGAAGCCTCAACTAGGTTGAGGTTTATTGTGTTTGCCATTAACTCTAGGACATCACAGCCTTCACCGTCCTTCAGGACACCCTTATATTTGCTGCTTCGCTTTTCTTCTGACTCTGGGAAGTTCCTTTCCGTGATTTCCCTCTCCCATGTGCCCTCAGCCACATTCCTGGGTTGTCACTCTGCAGACTGTCAGCGGTGGCAGGGAGTTAGGCATTCTCTCTGTTCACATTCAACTGTACTCTTCATTTGGGATGATGCTGTGTCTCTAGATCTTGCTTGGATTGTTGACTCCTCGGTGGTGTTCCCTTCCCACAAGCTTTTGTGTTGATCCTGGCCCTTTCTCGGGGTAGGATTTTGTCCCCTCTCTAAGTTTCAAATGGTGGTCACCCTGCACTTTGGGTCTGGCCCTGCAGTTTGAGGCTTTGTTGCATAGAGAGATAAAGTAGAAGGTGCAAACACAGCCCTGTGTCCTCTCAAGGTATCTAATCTGCAGGAGGGACACTTCCTTGAAACTATTTTTAATCTTTTCTGGATCTGGGCTTAGTCCACAGAGAAGGTCTAAGCTATGGTATCACTTACAGTCCGTATTTCCTGGGAACTTTATCTTCTTTCAGGAGTGTACTTAGCCTCTGCCAATTTGCCAACTCTTCTAATTTAACTTTTGCTGGTTTTCAGTTGCATCTGTTTAAGTAGGCCGTTGCTTATGTCTTACTACTTCCGTGGGCACCTGCCATCTTTGAGATTTTGAGCTAGATTATTGCCCTGCAATTTCAGCTTCAAATGATTTCAAGAAAACTTGTGAATTTGTTTGGCTCTGTTGCATTATATGGGTATAAATGTCACTCTTCCCTGCTCTCTGTATTCCTGGGTGAAAAACTACATTGGATATTAATAAAGTGTCTTTGTAGGGATGATCAGAATTTCATATTTTCTTGCAAATTAACAACCAAAGATTTTATGGGACCTAGAAAAGGAAGAGATCCACAAGTAGATAAAGACGTGTTATATTTTGTTCCTAAAATACATGCAAAGAGCTTGCTCTCACACTCCCAGCACTCCAGCTGAAGGTAGGTGAGAGTGCCAAATTCTTTGGAATCATCGATGAAATCCTTTCAAAGCAATGAGGGGCTGATGTTCTCAACTCATGTGTTGCGGGGTTGTCATTAAGGCATCATGTCATGGCTTAAGTGCCAAGCAGCACGTTTTCTTGCTGAGTGGTTCCTAAGATAATAGCACTCCTTACAATGAACTGCACTCCCATACTGGCCATGGGGTAGGGCTGAGAGTAGGGGAAATAGCAGAAGACTTTCAGATTGGTGCCAGGAAAAATGAGGTGTGTGTATTTACAGAAGGCTGACACATTAAGCCTTTGAAGTTGATTTAGACTAAAGTGAATTCATTTAGGAGGTTACTAGCTGTTACCTTGAATAATGGGCAAGAGGAGTGTTAACTGTTCTCAACGTAGATGAGTTCTATTTTCACTGGGGAGAAATGTAGACCAAAAGTCCCAAAGTATCTGAGAAGCCCAGCCTGGACTGTAGATGCCTTAGGAAGGAATGTGACAAGAGATATGGGAGATCAGAGGCTAGTGGATGGAAACAGCTGAACACGGATGTTTCTGCCGCACAGGCCTCTCACTATTATCTAAGCCGGCCTGTTCTTCCCACATCAGTGTAAAAACGATGAAGTAAGTGAAACTACGTGAGAAGGAACTTCTAACCTGATTTTCTAACCTGAAGGAAATTAAACTTCCTTGACAACCCTGTCACGTGTGTCTAGGGAGAATTCTTAGTCAGCAACTTGACTTTGCTCATTCTGCATTTTGAGTGCCGTGAAGTTCTGAACTTTGACCTCTTGGACTAAACTTTTCCATGCTTAGAGACAATGCTTATGAGACAAGGCTTCCATCACTTACTGGAAAGTTTTAGGTCTTACCATGGTTTTCTTTAAACATCATTCTCAAAAAAAAAAAAAAAAAAAAAAAAAAAAAAAAAAAAAAAAAAAAAAACCTCAGTAATTTTCAAGACAAGTGAAATGAAGAATCATACAAAATTGAGGATCCATCCTTCAGGGAATACTTAATATCTTGACTTCATATTAGTATTTTACCTTTAATCATGAATTGTATATACAAGGTAAGATTTGAACAGGCTTCATGTCGGCAACCAAAGGTAAAATTAGTATCAGATAAATACTTACTCTCCTTGAGTATAGTTTTATCATTCATAAAAATTCCAAGTGAGAAAGATGCCACATGCCAGTGTATTTTTTTGTGTGTATGATGTATTTCTTTGGTAGTATTTTAAATAACAGGGAATACCAAAAAACTGATCATTATGTAGGGATTTAACCTCAGCTAGCTATTTTATAACCAATGCTTTATTCCAGCTCTATAATTAACATCTAAAATTAACATTTTCAACATGACTTTAAACATTAAAGAATCTAAGGAGATATAAATACTTAAAGCACTATTGCTTTGCACTTTTTGGTCCTTTCAGAACGGAACTAAAGGCAGCCTCTCTCCACATGAAATATGGCACAGGACATGATTTGGAACTGTTTTATAGTTTTAAGTATTTTTTGTGCAATTGGGTGTAACTATTTCCATATGTTTATGAAGAGTGAAAGGAGGTAGTGGCAGAGATGCTGAAGCGTTCTGTGTCCCTCACGGAATTAGTCACATGAAACTACCAGCCCTTCTTAGCTTGACTCTATTGCAAGCAGAACTTATCTAGTTTCCATAATACCAACCTGAAGATGCTATTTAATGTGTCATAAACAACTCTTATGAATTTTTATATGATTAAAATGGATTAAAATGATCATAACTATCCAGTGTTCCTTGCTGATTGAATATGCCACTTCTGTTTACTAGGAAAATAAATAACACATGTCTGAGCTCTTTCTGAGAGGTTCCTATTTATTCTGTGGTCATTTCCCACTTACAGTATTTCCAGCTTAATTTCATAAAATAGCTTTTATGGGACTTGAAAAAAGTTCTTACTGTACATTATCTTCCACTATTTTTCATTTGAATTCTGAAGAAACATCTCTCTCTCTCTCTCTCTCTCTCTCTCTCTCTCTCTCTCTCTCTCTCTCTCTCTCTCTCTCTGTGCGTGTGTGCGCGCGCGCGCGCGCGTGTCTGTCTGTCTGTCTGTCTTTCCCTCTGTTTCTCTCTTACTCTGTATCTGTCTCCTCCCCTCTCTCCCTCTCTTGTTTGAGGCATGTTTTGTAGTCAGAATATCAGAAGTGAAATAGCTGCTGCCTGTCTGGCTTGTGCATGAAGAACAGGCAGAATTCAGTTGTTTGAGACTCTTTTCCCTTCTTCAGCATATTACCAATGTTTATGCCTAATCTATAGTTGTCAAACAGAGAGAAACGAGCTTCGCAGTGCATTTGTCTATCACAGGACTCATTACGATGAAAAAGTATGCGGGAGATTGTTTCCAGCAAGAGAATGCTCATTGTTATCCTTTCTTGAGACATGGATGTGGCCACTGGTGCTATTTATTGCCTTTGTCCCAATGATTTAAGTTCTGTATATAAAGCACGCCCATGTGCTCTATGTCATGTGTTTGACATACATTCAAATCAAGAGTGACAGCCCATCATCATGCCACCCTGTTTGTGTTAAAACACAAAGTATCTTGGGTTGATGGTGTTTGACCTCTAATAGGGAGCTTTATCCCTGGTCTCTGCTACAACCTCAGTGCTCTGGATCCTGGAACACACTATGCCTTGCATTATAAGTGTGTGTGTGTGTGTGTGTGTGTGTGTGTGTGTGTGTGTGTGTGTGTGT
>CABHPR010138362.1:22490-44270 GCA_902168415.1 Peromyscus melanophrys
TGTGTGTGTGTGTGTGTGTGTGTGTGTGTGTGTGTGTGTGTGTGTGTTTTGTCTTATTTAATTCCATTTCAGTGCATGGACTTCTAGTCTCCTTTCCATTCTCACTGCCTTATAAAAATATATTTCTCTTAGTCAGGGTTCTGTATCTGGAGCAAGAACTGGTGTAGCTGTTCTGCCCCATGCAGTGGAAGCAGCTGCTTCAGGCTTTCTTCACTTAGTGGAATGAGTGCCAAATTCAAATAGAGTCCATGTCACACCCTTCAAAGCTTCTATCCACGTATAGCAAGCACACATCTAGCAATGGACCCAGAACCTTCTGGAACATCTTACTTCCTTGGTCAGCTTTTAAACAGTGGGATCCACTGTTTTACGTCAGGCTTACTATTATTGTCAAAAGTGAGAATATCCTTATGCAGTCATTTTTCTATAGTTTCTCTTAAAAATTACTCAAATTTCCACCTGAATACATGAGACCGCTTCTGACAAAATAGACTCAACCCTTTAAGACTCACATGGAGAACTGCGTGGAGAATGTGGTGAGTGATGCTAATATTGATGATGTTGAGGACTTTGTTTCATACTAGTCCAATGGAACATTTTCATGTCTGTTTTACACACAAGGTACCCGAGGCTCAGTCATATGAAATCAGTGAGTGATGGTGTTGGACTTCAGACACAGGTTTATCGCTCTTAAAAATAAATAACCTTTATTATATCATTCAGCTGAGTTCATCCTAAATATAGTTGTAGATGTCTCATTTTTTAGAAATAGAAACTTGGTTCAAATTCATTTGCATTAAAGAAGAGGCTGAGTGAGCTTTATTTGTAAATGGAGTTGGCAATTTAAATTATATTCTACAGTCAACCTAATGTATAGCAACTGCCTTTGCATTTCCAGATGGGGAAAAAGAGGGCTGTGTGAGTCACATGAGTTTGACTTATCTAGCAGTTAGCAAGTGGAACGGTATATCTATTTTGTACTCTTATGCAGGCACATATGCACAGGAGTCAGATATTTTATCTTTCAGGCGTTTGTGTGTAAGAGTTTGCGAGAGAAACCAGGACATAAACAAATAAGGTTTAAGTTATATACAAGAGTTTTTTTTCTAAAAAAAAAATAATAATTCAGGGCAAAGTCAACAAGACAAGATTGCCTGAGAGGCTCAGGAGAGGGACCATACTGTTCTTAATTGTGGGAGGATTATATTTTTAAATAAAAATATCAGTATATGCTAATTGCACAAAATAATATGTCTCACTGTGACATTTTCAAATATGAAGATTATTTGTCTTGATCACATTCATTCCTTTGCCTTCTTTCTTATGGCTTTTCCCCTTCCTCTTCCTCTCCACACTTCTCTTCTTCTTCTTTCCATCCATCCCTTCCTCTTCCTCTCCATACTCCTCTTCTTCTTTCCATTCATTCCTTCCCTGGCTGTGTCCATTTTCCTGCAAACAGCATGATTTCATTATTATTCTTTCTGGGTGAATGACATTCCATTTCTTCATGTCTATTTACCCCATTTCACTTGTTTTCCCATCTGTTGACATAAACCAAGGCTGACTCCATAGCTTGGCTTCTGTGATTAATGCTATAGCAGACCTGAGTGCATAGATATCTCTGTCCCACCATCCCATATTCCTTCTGGAATATAGCTAGCAGAGGTCTGACATGGAAGTTCTATTTTTAAGTTGTTAAATCTTTATACTAGTCTCCCTAGAGGTTGCACCTGTTAACATCTCCGCAGGATATAAGTTTCCTTTTCCCCTGCATCCTCTCCAGCCCTTGTTTTCTTAATGGTTGTCATTCTGACTCGAGAGAGGTAGAATCCCAATAGAGTTTTAATCTGCACTTCTTTGATGGCTAAGGATGTTGAACATTTTAGAAAATATTTATTGGCCATCGGTACTTCTTTTGTAAACATGCCTGTGTGATCTAGAAGGAAGCAAGGAAGGGGAGGAAGAACATTGTAGAAAAGGAGAGGAGACATAAGGTAGAAATTGAAGTAAGAAATCCAAGTGAGATGTGTCAGTCTTCTGAGCATGGGCTCATGTCTGGTAGCTGTCTGTACAATCATTTAACAAGCCCTGTGGATGATGCTACTATTACCACAGACTCCTGAGTGGAGAACGAACTGATGTGTTGAGGGTACCACTGCTTATAAGTGGACAAACTAAAGCTCCAGTACAGCAACTCCTTTCTCAGGTCTCGACCTCCATGCTCAAGCTACTGTGCTTATTAAAGAAAGCTGGTGTCGATGCAAAGTATCAGTACACAGGATGTCAAGGGTCATTTGTCACGTATAGCTCTATGAGTTGTAAATCACAATGGACTTCTGATAATTTTTGGAAACCAAACTTTTAAAAAATCAACTGGTGCCGGGCATTGGTGGCGCACGCCTTTAATCCCAGCACTTGGGAGGCAGAGGCAGGCGGATCTCTGTGAGTTCGAGGCCAGCCTGGGCTACCAAGTGAGTTCCAGGAAAGGCGCAAAGATACAAAGAGAAAACCTGTTTCTAAAAAACCAAACCAAAAAAAAACAAAAAAAAAATCAACTGTTTCATTGACTTACCCATTTACTGACTGGATTATTTGATCTTTTGATAGTTACATTGAAAATATGTTTATTAATTCTTTAGAATTTCATACATAGTATTTTGATCATATTTACCCCCATTTCTCATAGTAACTGTTCCCAGATCAACCACATTTCCTTATCCCTCCTAACTTTGTTTCCTCTCTCTCTCTTTTTTAACCCATCAAGTCCAGTTTCTGCTGCCTCACAGGTGTGATGCCATCCACTGGGACATGGTCAGCATCCCAGAGACCAGCAACTGTCTATATCTCCATAACTAGGGTGGAGAGCACGAACCCCTTCCCTTTCTATACTAGAATTTTGACTGGCTTGATCTTGGCCATGAAGCCACAGCTGCTGTGAGTTTATGAGCACCGTGTTCCTGTTATGTGCAGAAGACACTGTTTTGTTCTGATCCTCCCTGACCTCTGGATCTTACACTATTCCTCCCCACTCCTGTGATGGTCCCTGTGCCCCAAGTCTGTGTGGGGTAGAGATGTCCCAATTGTGGCTGAGCATTTGTTCGACAATTCTATTGTCCGCTATTATCCGTTGTGCATTTCTGCTTTAATTCCTGTCCAAGCTGCAAATAAACTTTTTTGGTGAGGTCTGAGAGCTGCACTAATCTATGGGCAGAGAGATGAAAATGTAGGAGGCAGTTTTGTACCTGGTTTATTTTACTAGACTAACAGCATTTATTAGTCTAACAGTATTCGGCTCACCCATTGGGCCTGTGATCTCAACAGCATGGATTCCTGGTTTGCAGTACCAGGCATATGTTTCCTTCTGTAGAGCAGTCCCTAGAGACAGGAAGTGGCTGGTTATTCCCATAACATTCATGACTGTATTGAACCCATGAGAATGTCAGTCTGTAGCTTGAGTTTTCCTGCCTGGCCCACGGTCAGGATAAATCTCTTTCACCTGCCAGTCCCACAGCCGCTCAGACCCAACCAAGTAAACACAGAGACTTATATTGCTTACAAACTGTATGGCCGTGGCAGGCTTCTTGCTAATTGTCCTTATATCTTAAATTAATCCATTTCTATAAATCTATACCTTGCCACATGGCTCGTGGTTTACCGGCATCTTTACATGCTGCTTGTCCTGGCGGCGGCTGGCAGCAACTCCTTCCATCTTCCTGCTCTTTTAATTCTCTCTGTTAGTCCTGCCTATACTTCCTGCCTAACCACTGGCCAATCAGTGTTTTATTAGCAACACATTTGCCATACGGAACATCCCACAGCATCAGTCATTCCTGTAGTTCACAGGGTTTACAGCTGGTTAAGATTGATAATGAACTTATCCACCCACCACAGCATATGCAGCCTTGTCTGGGACTATGAAAGCTAGCCAGCAGGGATCTTCCTAGTCAGTACCAACTTCAATAGAAGGCAGCATGGTTATTTATAAGAAAGATATTGTGCATAAAATGGAAGTAAATATTTTTGACACTTGGGGTAATTGTATTTTGCTGTGGTTGAGAGATAAACAGAAAGTTGAGGCATGAGTTCTTCTTGTTTGTTAAAATATCTATGAAGATTTCCAGTGAGAGGGTGAAACTCACTAGGTCTAATGCTGACTCACAACTTCTCAAATCATAATGTGAAAACACTCCTGAAGGATATGCTGTTGTTCTTTATACAGGCAAAGCTAAGAGGTCTCCAAGTGAAGGACACAGGATAGGGAGGTCTTATTGTATGTGTGCTACAAGGGGATGGAAAAATCTCCCCAAGCTACAGATTGTCTTGGAGTTAAGGAGTTCAGTACACTCGGTTGCTGATGATGTCAAGAGTGTAGGTATGGTGTGTGAATAACTGAGGGGATCTATCAGAATATACACTGCTGGTCCCAAGACATGCTGATTGCGATTGGAGATATGGCTCAGAAGCTAGGAGCTCATGACCATCCATAACCCCAGTTTCAGGGGATCTGACACCTCTTTGGAACTCTACAGACTCTTGAAATCATGTGCTGCACATACATACACTCAGGCACACATACATATACATAAACTAAAATAGATAAATACTTTTCAAAAATATGTGTTGGTGCATTTGCAATTAGCCCGGCATGTGTATCAGACTGAGCTGCAACACTGAGACAGTTGTGTCTATTACCCTAGCAAACCTAATGCTTAAAATGTAGTAGTGAAAAGGCTAGATCTACTCTATACACATAAAGGCAAAAAATCTGTCAATACTTACTGGGCATCTACATATTTTAAACAAAAATTGAGAAATAAAAGCCCATAAAAGAAATGTCTCCTTTTACTATAAATGCCAGTATTTTCACTGGGTCAATCATAGTGATTTAAAGAAATAGAGATTAAGTCATCCAGCATTTATTGAACAACTGCAAGGTGCTAAATGTACTACATATCTTTTCTAGAATTGTCTCTTTTAACTCTTAAAGCAATCTTGAATTAGTGGCATTAGGAGGCCATCAAGTTATCCAAAAGCAAGATAAATCTGTCATCATCAAGTTTGAAAAAAAAAAAGTATGCACCCTAAACTGCAGCTAAATATTGAAGTTTTGTCCTAAGCAATGAAGAGTGAGATGAACAGGTAAGAGTAGGAAAGGTCAGAGCGTGGAAGGAATACTGAAGGCCACGAATAGAACAGCCTGGTTGGAATACGCTGGATGAGGAGAGGCAGATGGAAATCCATATTTGGAAAGGGGAGTTTCACCTAAGTTATAATGTGCCTATGCAGTTTTAAATATCTCTCTCTTACCTACCTCTCATCCATGGCACTTTCCAGCTCTACTGAGAGGAAGGTGGTTTTGCTTTCATCTCGACTTTGTGGCTATTTGGTTGATAAAAGAACAAAGATGAAAAGGGGTTTAGCTTCGCATTTCCTCTTTTGTGATGATTTGCTTCCAGGAAGAGATGCCCAAGCTACACTATTTGGATCTCATTCATAATCTGTGCCTAATATACTCCACACCTCAGATATGTATGCACATAAAGTCAATTCCAAGCAACTTAAAAGTAACACAGGAAATTCAGGTTAACATTTGTCACAGTTTCCAGCAGAAACAGCCTCTTCTATTTAACTTGTGCTGAAATGAAAATGCTACACCTCATCTTCTCCTTCTTAGTGCAATGCCTTTTTCTATGCCAGCCAAAAATCTCACAGATTTGGACATTGCAAAGAATACTCTCTTTTTGGCCTTTATTGTAAGACACTAAGGACTGTTTTCTGTAAAGGGCTTAAAAATATGCATTTGAGAGCCGATGAATGTTGCTCAGTGGTAAATCTTTGTGTAAAAATGTGTTAAATTTTAGTCATTTTCTGTGGGATTGTAGCATCAGCAACTGGCATGAGATGAATCAGACTGATGATTCCAGTTCTTTGCAAAGCAGACAGCATGATATAATGGTGCTGAAAAAAAAAATCTCCCTTGGCAACTTTCAGAGCCGGGACGTGCAAAAGGGGTGTTAGATATCACTTTACTTGGAAAGAGCAGGAGTCCTAATGTCAACTATCAAAATTATTTGAATCTATCTATCTATCTATCTATCTATCTATCTATCTATCTATCTATCTATCTATCTATCTATATATCTATCTATCTATCTTACCATTTCCTCCAGTTCTAGCAATGGAGACACCATCAGGTTCTATCCTCCTTAGCAAGACAGTTTTACCTTGGTTTTCTGTGGGGTCATAAAACCCTTCAGAAATCTAAAGGCCTTTTCTACAAAGGGCTATTTGAGCCACATGAATCCAGATGCAGAGATGTTTTGTAGATATTCAAATTGCCCAAGTAACATTTCAAGTATTGCATACTTAGTTTTTTTTTTTTTCAGCTGACATAATCTTGTTTGGAGGATCACTTTCTATGAAAGTCAAATAGATACAATTCTTACAGAAAAATTTCAAGGTGGGTTATGTGTTCATCATTTTAAGTAAATGGACACAAGACACAGTCATGTCACAGAAGCACATACATACTTTTCTGTAGGAAAGGAGTTCTAAAGGTTTTCAGAATACATTAATTGGGGACTTTGAGGGATTAACTAATGACATAAAAGCTTTTAGTCTATTCAGTATTGATGCTATAACAGAAGTGTTACTTTAGTTCAATCGGCGTTCAGAGCAGAAGACACTAATTCCAAACAATATCATGTAATTGTTTCTGCCTGATTACATCAAGCTATTGACTTTCTAGTAGAAGGGAATTTCTTTTTAGTCACAGTGTGTGTTAACCAGCTAACTATACCTTTTCCAGTTCTATTCAGGCTAAATTCTAGAAGATGAAGTATGGAAATCCTACGGTTTAGGGTATGGCAAATGAGTGCTTCGCTGCAAAGTACAAGATATGGATAAGGCCGTATTACTCCAGAATGACCGAAGAATGAGTAAACACCAAGGCAAATATCTGCAAAAGTAAAGAAGCCCAGTGAAGCTCCTTAGCTGACACTAGTACAATGACTATTGAATTTGAGGAGGAGTGTGGTTGACATGTTGTGCACCCTAATAAATTTATCTGGGGGTCAGAGAACAGAACAGAACTATATTAAACATACAGGTTAGGCAGCTGTAGCACACGCCTTTAATCCTAGCATTCGGGAGGCAGAGAGCCATCTGGATCTCTGTGAGTTCGAGGCCACACTGGAAACAGCCAGGCATGGTGACACACACCTTTAATCCCAGCACTTGTGATCTCATGTCTTGCTTGGGAAAGAAACACGCTTTAATCCCAGGAGATGATGGCAGAGAGCAGAAAGGTATATAAGGCATGAGGACCAGTAACTAGAGGCTTTTTAAGCTTTTAGGCTTTTAGCAGCATTTCAGCTGAGATCCACTCCGGATGAGGACCTCAGAGGAAACAAGATCAGCTGAGGAGTTAGCGAGGTGAATTTGGCCGTGGCTTGTTCTTACTTCCCTGATCATTCGGAATTTACCCCAATACCTGGCTTCATGTATTTCATTAATAAGACCTTTTAAGAGGAGGTCTTGAAAGTTATTGAGGTTATAAGCTAAAGAACCAACTGTCCGAGGTATTATTCTGCACATTTATGTTCATTCCAAGAGATATGTCTTCTTACATGGAAGGCGTACCTGTTACCCTTTCAGAGAAAACTCACATACTTCTAAAGTTGAGAACAATGTTAGGCAAGAAAACTTTGATTCATATGTTTCTAAACACTGAATTATGAAATTATTTCATTTGAAGTACACAGTATAAAGATAAAGTTATATGAAACTAAAATATTAGATAAAATGTATTCAGCCTCAGAAATATGCACAGTGTATAAATTCAGACAGGGCAACTGTGTTATAAATTACCTGGCTTTTCTGTTCCCTTTTCCCCCTCAGAATTCAAAGAGACATACTATAGGATCAATTGAATATGTGTAAAAGTGCCAGTTTCCCTTGTGCCTTGACCCCTAAATATCCCCCTGATGGTGAACTCTGTTTCTTCACTCATTTTTATGGCTGGATGCAAAATACTCAGCAGGGACCTATGAGATTTTGTAGGATGGTAGCATCAAAGAATGGGAGAGAATCATATAAAGGTCACTCCACTAATCATCCAACACTGAATTGGTACGCGAGTAAGAAATAAAACTGACCTCAACTCAGATTTGGTATTTGTCATTCTAGCTACACTACCTAATTCACAGAATTCAAAATCAAGAGATTAATAAGTAGCATATGCTCGCTTGGTCTTTGTCTAGGAAAGAGCCCTTGAAGTACTGACTACAGTAAATGCATAACCCATTCTTTTTAGAGCACCCCTTAAGCATGAAGGAATATTTATTAATTATTAAGCTAAAACACAATTTTACATTGAAAATATCATTATCACAGGAAGAGTTACTGTGTGTGTCTAGATGCATTGTAAAGTATCAGTTTAGAATATGAAGAGACATCTTGGGGGATTTTATATTCCAGTTACAAAACATGAACAATAGAAGAAGAGCTTTGTGGAAGGCTGAATGGAGACTGGAATAGCAACTAAAACGGACTCTAAATTCTACTTAGCTATCACAAAGTGAGTGTTTCTGTCACCTAGAAACAGGCTGACATCATGAGGAGGCTTTTTACCTACATCCTCTCTAGAAGCACAGATTCCCATTGAACATCAAGTAGAGTGCCACACAGATGTGCAAAAGTAGTCACACATACAGGCACACACACATTGAACTATACATATTCCCATGATCCTCTAAACTTAGGAAACATAAACACATTGAAATATCCCTTTCTAAAATGTTTCTTAGCATCTATGGTAATATGCATTTTAACTTTTCAAGAATTGTGAATAAGACAAGGTGTTACTCAAAGTTTATAATTTTACTTGATCCTGGAAACTTTTTTTCCCCACCCAAAGGAGGCAATCTATAAAGACATGCTGGTTGGGAACAGTGCCTTCATCTGGAGGAATAATCCTTACGTGAAATACGTGGGTGCTGTGGCTATCTTACACAAGTAAGAATCAGAGGCACAAATGATAAGGAGACAAATCTTTTCTTTTGCTAAGAAAACAAAAACATTTCATTCAAAGCAGGCCCTGTTCTCGGTGTCTTTTTATTTGAGAGACACATTTTCATGACCTAAAATTCAACTTCCAAAAAAATAAGTATTCATGAATTGTGTAAGCAACAGATACTTAATACTTCAAAGAATGAAAAGCTTCTACTGTCCTTATTTTTAATAACTGTCCTTTCTACACGCCTTCGGGAGATAAAAAAGATGAGCATTTTATTTTTACTTTGAAGGGCAATTCTAGTATACTTGAGGATGCTTCTTGTTCTAAAGAAGGAACTCTAATGACTAGTTGGGAAGAGACCAAAATGCTGGTATTGTTTTGAATGTGCATAAAAAGGTTTTGGTGAGAGGATACAAACCATATGCTATTTGTAACCAAAATTATGGGAAGTGACATTAAGACATTTTTTGATCCACAATGTAATTTTAAGTTCCCATCCTGTTGGCTACATATCTTCAATTGGAATGAAATTATTTAAATTGTTAATTCCGTGTCCATTTTTGCTCATATATAAAATTATTCTAAGTAAAAAATTGTTTCTTGCTCTTTAATTAGGAAACTGAGTTATCAATATTAGGGCATCCAATCTTACATAATTCAATTTGAGAAAAAAAAATTAAATTGTAAGCAGATTATCTTTTTTCTTTAAAAAGATGTTGAAAACACCGTCTTTAATGTATTTTCCTAAATTTTCTCTGGGTAAAGATAATATATATTTGAATAAAGATGAACATTCAAAGATGTTTTTAAAACCACACACTATAATTTCAACATTGGGCTAAGTAAAGGGCGTTGGAGAAAAACCTGCCCTGGAGCTTCAGATCTTGCTTCCCATCAGGACAAGAGACTAAACAGTCGAAACCGCTGCTCCTTTGTTAATGGCTGGGTAGAAAAGAGGACACACGATAAACAGTGAAAAGCATAATTGGACATCTATTGATGATATGCCAGCAAAGGGAAGGCATTTCCAAATGGCATGTTTGTAGACATCAAAGAATCTACGCAAAGATTATGTATCTATGTGGTAGGATCCTGTTTGACCAGGTATTGGCTTCTGAAATATTTTTTCCCCACCTCTTTTAGAAGAGGAAACTTGGGTGATTGATTTAATTATTGTGGAAACGGACATCTCAGGAGTGCATGTGGCTTTTGTGAAAATAGTGTACACCATGTTCTATTAGTGTTTTACTTCTACTTTTCTCGCGGGTGTGGACAAGACTTTCTTGAGTGGTATCAGCATCCTGACCGTCCTTATGTGACTAAGCCACTCCAAGGACAGCTAAAGAAAGTGGAAAGCTCAACACTGATGGTAATCATTGAAAATAGTAGGAGAACATTGTAAATATTGAAAATATTGTAGACGGACATTTCCTGTCCCTCCTGCCTGCTGTCAAATAAACACACAGAGGCTTCTATGAATTACAAATGCTCGCCCAATAGCTCAGGCTTGTTACTAACTAGTTCTTACATTTTAAGTTAACCCACATTCCTTATTTACACTCTGCCACATGGTGGTACCTTTATTAGTATGGCATGTTTATCCTCTGCTCCCTCTGCATCTGGCTGGCAACTCCTGACTCTACCCCTCTCCTTCTCATCAGCTTTGGTTTGGTTGCCCCGCCTATACTTCCTGCCTGACTCCTGGCCAGTCAGCGTTTGAGTAAACCAATTTGCGTGACAATCTTTACAGTGTACAAGGGGATTATTCCACAGCAGGCCATTACAGTTTCATCACTCTCTATTGTCAAAACATTACTTGCCTTTAACTTGGTCATTGGAAATCTTATATGGTGCTTTGCTTATGCTAGATGCAGTATTTCAGAAACGGTATGGTGCTGGAGATGTAGAATTTCACATCCTCCTAATAAAATAAATCTGCCAACAAACGCTACTCCATCTTTAGTCAGAAAAGCCTCTCTGTTCAGTGACTAGAAGTGAATGCAGAAACACATGGCTGCTCCAGATGCTGAGGATAAGTGATGGCTGAATGTTCTTAAACAGGACATTTGTACAACAAAACAACAACAAAAAAGGAAGGGAATTTGTAGGTAGTACAAGCTAAAAAGCATAGGAGGGAGAATGTAATAATCAGAATCCATTTTATAAGTATATGATATTGTCCAAGAACAAACTCAATAAAATCTATTTTACAGAGATTCTTATCTTGGTCTATTTTCACCTATAAGTTGATATTGCTTTCCTGAAAAAAAATGAATTCATGTATATTAATTAATAGAAAGATGGATGTTATCTTTTAGCAAACAAGTGTTGCAATAACAGTTGAGGGAATATATTATACTAAGATGAAAGGATTTGTCCTCAAAGTCAGCAACAATTGCTTATTGATAAAAATAAACTTTATAACTATAGAAATACTTAGCATATATAAATGCTGTGAAAAGCATAATTGGAACCTATTGTTGTTATGCCATAGACATAAAAATTTTCATTTCATAAAAGTATATATTAAATATATGCACACATGCAAGTGAATGTCTTAATTTCAATAATTAATAGGAGGCACAAAGTGAACACACTAATTTAGTGTGGCCACAAGGTCAAAATGAAGGATCCTTAGCCTTGCCTCCAGGCCCCAGAAGACTTTTTACACTGGTAACTACCCTTTAGATTTCTAACACAGAGTAAAGCCATTTTTGTAATTAGGTGAACACGAGCAACACTATTGATCTTTTCATCCTTTTAGTCAATATGATACTTATGTCTGTCCCCTCTTTTGGTACAGGCAGCCTTAATTTATTTATAAATATTTTAGTAATCAAAGTTTCTATTTGTGTGGAAAAATTACAACGATAGAACATAGTTTTCATTTTTAGCACCTCTGAGCCTGTCCACGTTAGCTGCTGTGGAGCACACGGAGGAGTAAACCAGACTTAATTATCTCGATGTATTATAGGCTCACTGGACAAACAAGAAGTAATATAGCATAGAAACTAAGTACTATGAAGCGGTGGTAAGAGGCGGCCAGATGAAATGCATTATTAAACGCTATCAAGTGTAAATACAAAGTGAGAAAGACTGATCTTCAGTGATTTGGGGAAGCTTAATAAATAAAAATGACCTTAAAAATAAATGCAACTACTCAGTGTTAGCGAAGTCATGGTTCCTGGAGGAGAATTTACAGCCACTACTTCACTAAATCTGTTAAACGATCTATAAACATTTGTCCTTAACCCACAGGTAAGTGTGGTCCTCACTCCCATCAAGGAAACTTCTTTTTGTAACATCTGGAGACCACTACAGAAAAACACAGCTGATCAAAATGCAGAGTTGTGGAGCACAGTCCTAATGGACACATGGACAAGATACTCCCACACCTAAGGCTCAGCAGAGGAGGGAGAAGAACAGTTGTAAGAGCCCAGATTTCCATGGACACTCTCCTGATCAGGTGCCAGCAGAATGCATCTGACTTAAAAGATTGAGAGCAGATGTGGGAGTGATCATCACAGGAGTGGTAGAGAAAAGAATATTAAGTCCAAGAGCATTTTAAGTAATATATAGGTTCTATATTCTATATACACATGAGGTAAACAGAAAGTGAATTTAAGGTTGGATAGTACATTCTATAAGTAGATAAAAGGCACCCTGATAAAGAGTTGTTTTGGCTGCTACTTCACTGTCAATAACATTTAATGTTTCATTTTCTTACAATAAACCGGAAAACATATCAGACCCCAGGGTACAAACTTGAGTGGTGTTCATGAGCCTATTTCTGGTAGGAAATTCATCTCGCGCTTGATCGAAACCAGGGGCTCAAGTGTGAGGCACGGTAGTTTTATAATGCATACTCCCAACCAAACCCCAAGCAACTGATCAGGATTCCCAGATGAGACGTTTATCTAGAGTATCTGCAACTTAATATTTCTTTTTAGGTTAAATTGCCTTCCTATAATTGAGGTACTGATAAACTTGGCAAGTGACATGGAATTAGCTAGAGGATAATGGTCTTACAATATAACACAGTTACAATGAAAGACATAAAAATACATTTTATTAGAGGTTTAAGCTCGGGAAGTTCTTTCCCTGAAAAGCAAACTTCATAAGGAATTTCACTGAACCTAAAAAGAATTTTAGTTGTCATACGGAGGGAGTTAATGCCTAACTACTGTGAAATAATTGCAAGTAAGGATAATATTACATACATTTTATATATGTCACTTAATGCCATCTCTCCCATACTGGCAAATTATATACTGAATTCTTTTCAACTTTATCCAAAGATAAATATCAATGCACTTTCATAGTTTCCTCCAATAACAGGAAGCGCTGATCTTTTGTAAGATATCTAAGATGTTAGAACAAAGGAAACCCAGTTTTTAGGGATCATATGTCCAATTTGTCTATTTTATTCCAATATTCTACAATATTAAGCTGAAGCCTTAAAATATATTTGAAATGATTCTCAGTAGCATTGATCACAGACACAATTAAAGAATCTTTGTACTTTTTAGTGTGCTTGGAAACGCTGCTCAAAATGGTTTTCTTCTATTGAAGATGGGTAAAGTTTAGTATCTTTTTTATTCATCAGTCAAATAGAAGATAGGACATTTTCGACCAAGATAAATATTTACAAAAGTAAAAATTAAAGTGAGATCAATTATTTAATCACCCAATTTATTGCCCAACAATGTAAATAATTATAATTGGTAACTAAAAGATTCTAGCATCTCATTAGCTATAAAACTTGTTCAACATTAAAAGCTGGGCATCTAAGCTTCTTGTAAATGTTAATATACTCAAAGACCTTTGTTATGTCCACTTCTCATTTGAATTTAGAGGAAAGATGATTATTAAAACTAATATTTTTCCTAGAAAAATGAGTATGGCTATTATCATTTGATAGCTGGCTTCCACATACTCGCTAATATGTGCGCTTTCTTTGTCATTTCTTATAATGCCTTTTGAAACAATGAAATTAGCTTTTAGTCAAGCTTTGAGTACATTAATATAATTTAACTTTAGAATTAATACACTGTCCAATTGAACGAGTTTCAAATAAGTATTAGGATTCTAAAGATGGTGTTTTAAAAACCATACTTCTAGAATGCTGCATAAGGAGTTGTAAAGCAGGACACTCAAGAGTGAACATGAACAAACACTAGCCTGGATACAATTGTCCTAGCTTACTGTGTGAGTACAGGAAGAACCCTTTGAAATCCCAGGGTTCTCTGCCTAAGCCTGACCACAATGGCTAGACTCGAGGCAGGTTCCAGGCAGAAGAGAGCAACATGCAGAGAGCTGGAGAACAGGAAATTAGTGTTTGCTGAGCATTTACCAAGTCGCAGATATGAAGACACAACCTGGGACTAGGGAAAGAGCTGCTCACAAATCTGAGTGTGTATTAGTCACCTTTCTCACAGTTGTGACAAACTATCCCACAAGATGCAATGTAAGGAATGAAGGCCTCCTTCTGACTTACAGTTCTGGGCTACACGGTGGGGAAACATGATCAAGGGGACAGGGAGATGGCTGATCACACTGCACACATACTCAGGAAGCAGAGAGAAATAACAGGAAGTTGAGCCAGCCTATGAGACCTCAAGCCTGACCCTATTGATCCACTTTCTCAAGCAAGGCTCTAGCTCATAAAAGTTCACAACCTTTCAAAACAGTGCCACTATCTGAGGACCAAGTGTTCAAACACACAGGCCTATGGCGACCTTCCACAGTTAAGCCACAGCATCACATGGTTCCTGAAAGCTCGCCTAGGCTGTGGACAATTTGTGTTGCCATAAGGAAAATGGAGAGAGCATCTAACATATCAGATATTGAGTAGAGTTGGAAGCTGAATGATGCCTCAGTTGTAGAGCAAAGGATTCTTGGACCAGGAGCTGGCAAGCTATATAACCCATTAGCCAATCAGGCCTAAGGTCTGACTTTGCACGGGATGCTATAAGAACAGCTTATACACTATGAAAGGGTTGTCAATAAAGGCAAGGAGAAATCAGCTAAAGAGAAGAGTAACAGATAGGAGGGTGAAAAAAATGCAGGGAAAGTAGCAGGGCAGAGAGAAGAAGCAGAGGAGGAGGGAGGGGATGAGTCTTGGCAGACCCTCGACGAAAACTGGTGATGTCCTAAGCATAAGACTTGGTGGGATTATAATGTTACTTCCAGCATAAGATTAGTCTCTGCTAAATTTATGCAACTTATCAGGTGGCAGAATTTTACTAATACGAAGTGGAAACACCTCCCAACTGATTCCATAAAGCAAGCTTTACCTTAAAATGTCCAACCTCCAGAGATACCTAAATAAAAATGAAAGCATAGACCAACATTCCTTGTGAGCACTGATGGAAACTCCTAAATCAGATTCAACAATGTGACAAATAGTATATGACCAGGTAGGGGTTACCCTAAATATACAAGATCGTATTAACTTTTGAAAATGAATCAACACAATCTGGTGAATTCACTATGCTGACAGACTGAGAGAAAAGAAACATATGATCATTTTAGTTGATGCAGAAAAATCTTATGACAAATTTAATATCCATTCATGATGAGGGAAAGATTCTAAGCAACGGGAAAAAAATGAAGCAATTTTCTCAGTCTCATAAATGGTAGCTACAAAAAAAATGTATCGCACTGCTAACTTCATGCACAGATCAGACTCTTTCTGTCCTTCTTGAGCACGACAAAAGGATGTGAGTTCATGGAACATCTATTGAGCCTTAGAGTGGAGGTCATTGCTGGTGCTGTAAGATAGAAGAGATAAAAGACATTCATGTACAGAGCACCAACACTCTGAAGTCAATGGGCATAGTGGTAGGAGAGCAAATATTTTTTTTTTGTTTAATGAAACCTCAATTCATTGCTACTATAGATGAATGTACTCTTCCCTTTTATTTTTACGTGTTTAAATTTCTTCTACATCATTAGATAAAATAAAGACACTGATTAACTTCATAGTGGTACTTTGTCAGATTGAAGCTTTCTTTATTCTTCTATCAGCAAAAGCATTGGAAATGCTAAAGTCAATGTCTGTGTTGTACAGACTATCTCATAAAGCCTGCTAATATTGATCAAATAAATATCTTCATGTTCTTACATGGCAGTTAGCCTACTAATTTTTTGGCTGGCTCTATAGTATCCTAGTGTATTCTTATAGTTATAACAACTGCCAGGAAAATGTTTGGCCAGACCTCATTCAAGTAAGGAAAGGATATTCATGATTATGTGACATGTATATTTAGAATATAATATTTCAAGTTAGATTTGGCAAGAAGGCAGTCATGCACTGAAACATGTGAGATAGCTTGAGTGTTTTTGGAAAAACCCTCAAAGGAAAATGAGAGTGAGTCGCTTTTCTTTTAGCTCCGACTTCTCAGGAAACTTTTGGTATGGAAATTGCATTTTACTCGACACCCTTCCTCACTAGAAGAATGTTTGATCAACATGTCTAATTTCCAAATACGCTTTGTTGTAAGAGACCAAGTGACACATTTCTAAATGAATTTATATGGTGTCCAATGAGCAATGGTCATTTTTCATGTTGATTACTGTGGTCTTTAGGAACTTTATACCAAGTCTATTAAAACAGTATGAGGCACAACCTGGGTAGAAATGCGTGTGGATGTGTACATACACTTAAAACATAATCATGAATACAATGTCTTGTCTTAGTTGGCTCCAGTTGGAAACTTTGAGCCATCATGTGTATGACAATCTGTATCTGCCCTCTTATCTTCTTTAAGCTACATAGAGGGAACCAGTTTTAGGAAATAAATGACTGTGATCTGACCTATCACTTACTACGTAGGAGAACTCTCTGATAAATTTCGAAGTAGTTTATTGTAAAGTAATTAGCAGGAGCTACAATGGGGAAAAACCAGTTGGTTTAATTGTCTGACTCCTTACTCCCACATCCAGTATCTCATGTGGAAACCAGTTCTAGTTGGATTTAATTAAGAAGGAGAAGGAGGAGGAGGAGGAGGAGGAGGAGGAGGAGGAGGAGGAGGAGGAGGAGGAGGAGGAGGAGGAGGAGGCACCAAAATCCACAGAGACAACAGAAGAGGACTGTTCACGTGTTAGCGACCTACGTGCATCTTAGGTTATGAGCTTGGTAGAGAGCGTTTGAGAAGACTAGCATGCACCTTGGAAGGTAAAATTGAACCCATTTGTCTCCTTCCTGTATTGTATGTTTCTGGAGACAGAGCTTCTGTTTCACTCACATTACTCAAGAATATGCCTGGGGAGTCTATTCTTTTATGACTTGCTGCCAAAACAGCTTGGGAAACAGCTGGTGATAATTCTGGCTTCATTCCCCCGCTCAACAGCTGATGTTCAGGAGCAGGGAGGCAATTGTGTGGGTGTGTTCTGAGCCTTGCCATGGCTGCTTCCCCTTCAGCTGCTTCTGCTCCCACATGAAGGAGCAGACTGCAAGGCTGAGTTCCTGGGAGTGGCCTCAAAAGGAGGACAGAGCTACTGGAACTAGTCTGCTGGCCAGGAGCCCTATGCTCCATCACAATGAGGTCATGGATGGGAGGCGAGAAACCCTTCTAGCACAGATCCTTGGCAGGTTTTCTCACACTTGGCTTCTGACATCAGTGAGCAGCAGTGGCTGGCAGCCTAGAGCAGCAGCAGGGTGACCCTTAGCCCAGTGGTAGGTAACAGTGTAGCAGGTCTTGGCAGCACTGGGGGACTGGGACCCTTGGCTGCACAGTAACAATGTTATGACCTTAGAGTTGACTTAGGGAACTAGGATTCCCAGCCCTTGATGTTGGCTAGTATTTCTATCATCAGGCCAATGTGTTGGGATTCCCCAGCCACTGGCAATGGCTTCTGTTACCTCTTTTGGGCTTAGATGTCTGAGAGTCTCTTGACCCTTAATTCCTGGCATACCTCTCCACTTGTTCAGCAGCCAGCGGCCTTCTTCTGTATTTACTCTAAGGGCTACCAGCTTTCTTACTGCTTCTGTTCTTTCCCTTCCTGGCTGACTGCTCTCCACGATGTCGTCTAATGTGTCATTGGTATTGCTGCTGCGATGGCTGCCACTGTTAGCTACAACCTCATTCGCCACTAGCCTCTGCTGTCGTTCCATTTCTTACTCTTGTTACTAGTTGCTGCCATGACTCTTTAGCTACTTCTGTCTCTGCTGATACTTTCTCTCATGACTCTGCTATATCTATCAAGTCTGCTGGCCACTTCTGCAACTGTTATAGTCACTCCCATGTCTATACCACCAGAGTCCTGCTGTGATCATTACTACCATTTCTTTCTTCAATTGACCAGATCAGTCGACTCTTCTAATGATGGGTGTCAAAAGGAGGCAAGAGGAGACAGCCAGAGGTATAATATAGTATTATTCCAGTGTTACAGTACAATAGATATTAAACATCATGAAACACATTAAAGACTATTAAGGTGGGGAAGCTAGGGTATCTTCTACTAGCTCATAAAAAGTGTTTGCCCCTATTCCCACAGATCTTCATTGAAGCAGGTTGTGTTTACAGGAACAACAGCTTTGGCCCTTTTGCACCGTGCATAACAGTCCCTCTGTGAAGAAATCAGGGAATGAGTTCCTCCTCTTTGGCCCAGATGGGAATAGTTAGAGACAAAGACCAGCAGTCATAGTTAAGGTCACACTTTCCACGGTTGGGGTTGTGCTGAAGCAGCAAGCAGTCGTGATTGTTGTGCAACTTTCTCAAGACATCTGCAGACTGTTAAATATTTTTAGGGCTGATATAAGAGTAGCCTGGCTGACTGCCAGGCTGACAGTGTTTCACTCAAGGTCCAGGGCATGATGGCAGGTCTAACAGCTGTCAATTAAGGAGGCAACCCCCCCCCCCAATCTCACAGCATTTTAACTTATTTATAGGCAAAATAAACACCAGAAAGAGTGTTTCCAAAAAGGACTTATCATTAATGTTAACAGTGATTTTTAATAGTCTTTAATGTGTTTCATGATGTTTATTATCTACGTAGCACCACAAGCAGAGGAGGGGCCCCTTATCTGTCTTACTACAGCTTTAGGTACTGAGAAAAAGTGAATGATTTAGGAATGTTTAAGCCAAGTGCTTCTATTTCTTGCAGAAGAATCTGTATTTAAGATATATTGGCAAGGACTCTTTCTTTCTTTCTTTTTTAAAAAAGTGGAACAATAAAGTAAGTGATCTACCACTTAGGAATAAAGTCTTCCAATTAATATAACTTACATTAACAATTGTAAACAAATCATAATAAATAAATACCCTGGATGCAGTTTATCAGGAATTTCAAAATTGTGGTTCTAGAAATGAATACAGTGTCTACTTTCCCTTTAAATTGTGTAAGGTAATGGAAACTCCCTTCCTAGTGGAGTTTTTAGAGAATTTTTATTAATAATTTGAGAATTTCATTGGTAAGTTTTGGTCATATACTCCCCACTTGTCCAAAGTCTACACCAATATTGTTATACCCCAGATTTCATGTACTCTCATTTTAAAAATAACAAACCTTGGACTCCAATTTTTGTGTCCACATACTCCTGGGTGTGGGGACATCTACTGAAGCATAGTCTGTAGATGAATTTCTAAATGGTCTTAAATAAAAAAAACATGGAACCAAATATAGGGGTGAAAGCCTTAGAGAGATCAGGGAAATAGGGAAAGCCACCAGCCAACCTCACCTCACCAATTCTGCAGCTTCCAAATTCGAGTTACTTCCTGTCTACTCAGGTCTTGCTGTTCTGCCATCAGATTTGCTCTCTCCATTCAGCTACATCACTTCCTCTTTCTATACAGCTCTGTCACTTCCTGTCTGTCTGTCCAGACCTCCAGACTTCCATGGTTAACTAGTTTTGGCATTTAAGGTGTGTGACACCACCCCTGGCTCTGTTTCCAGTGTAGCACTGAACAAGTAGAAATCCTGCCTGCCAAGTGATAGGATTATGGGCGTGTGCTACCATTGCCTGACTTCTTTGTTTACTTATAATGGCTGATCTTTTCCTCTGATCTCCAGGCAAGCTTTATTAATTAAAGCACAAATAAAATATCACCACATTTCAGCACAAATAAAATATCACCACAATGGTCAACTTACTGTGGGCCACATCCTTAAAGAAAAACGGCAATCCCTTCCTGAGAAGCCATCACGTACTCGAGTGCCTCAGTAAGGAATCTGAACTTGCTAACCTATTTCCCTCTCTACGACAGAATACTGACTGGTTTGATCATGTACATGTCTTGTTAAGGCAACTACAACTTCTGTGAGTTCATGAGGCAACAATTTTGTTTCAGTCCCCCTTGACCTATGACTCTTCCAAGCTTTTCACCCTACTTTTCTTCCACAGTGGTCCCTGACCCTTTGAAGTCAACTGGAAGCTTTTAAAACATACATTATAAGTTCAACTCTTTCAGAATCTCATATGACTGTGAATATTGTACCTTCCTCTTCCTACTCTAATTTTCCTTTTGTAAAATGAGAGGAATGTATTAAGATAGGATCTATCTGAAATTTATTGAGCATACATTGAAATCACTATGTTGGACTAATGGTCAATGGCTTTGATTCGTTTTTGGCTAATAGGCTGCTGTACTTTTAAAGAATACATGTGTGTCCATTCTATGCATTTCTATCTTTTATCTCACATTCAGCTTTCTGTCTTTTTTAATTTTCCTTTCCCTTACTTCTCAATTTGAATTAGTCTCAGTATGCTCAAGGATGTCAAATTGCACCTTAAATCACGGTTTGAAAAATTATGTAAAATATCACAGCTATGGCTTGTTCAATTCAGAGGATCACTGATATTTTTGGCAATGACATAATTCTTTTTATTTTTGTGTTTCCAAAATCAATGTAAATCATTAAACAGTCTTAATATATTATTGCCTATCAGCATTATTACTCCCAAGCACCCTTTACATTTGTAGACTTTTCTTTAGGGGGCAGGTTATGTGTAGATATATTATTTATATGCCTATTTTCTGTTTTAAGAGAAACACAAATTTTTGGAGAATAGCACACATTTTGGTTGTTGAACTCATGTTTAAACTCTGGATTACATTTGTGGCTTTAACATGTTATTAAAGTTGGTTATAGGCCCAGATTCTTTCAACCTGTAAAGTTGGGATAATATTATTCTAATATTTTTTTCCATAAGGTATTTTCTGAGTGGATATGTGTTCAGTCCTTTCTAGATCATGTGGGATATAGTGAGTCAGGGAGAGCAGTCACCGTATTTTCTAACCCCTTGCCCCACAGTGTTTGCTCTTCCATAAAGAGATTAATAAATAAGCCATCATGTTCTGTCATTACTTATGATAAAAATGTTTAGATGGAAAAGCTAGGGTATGAATATTAAGTATAATATTGGTAACTGCAAGACAAGGAGTGAACATTCTTTGTAGTTTATCTTTAGTATGCCAAGGAACATATTATTTGATCATATAAAATCTTCCTAATATTATAATGTCCTAGCTTTCAGGTCTTTATATTGATCATAAGAAAAATATAAAGCAGTTGATTATTATGACCTAATTTCCCTGGGTGTTATTTTGGCTTCACATTGCTAAGTTTCCCTTTAATATCTCACAGACTAACTTTTGTTTCCTAAAATCTTGTCCATATCTAAGTTGTATTTACTGGCAGTATAATACTTAGAATTAGGTTTATTCTCCATTTCTAGTCACAGACCTCCATATCATCAGTGATGGAAGAATATTACTGGTGGCCAGCTAATTTCATCCCACAATGTTCTTATTGGCCAA